>JANTCA010006797.1:0-29350 GCA_024741275.1 Chironex yamaguchii
ATCATTACAGAAAATCTCTTTAAAAGTGTTTTTAGTAGCTTCTTTGGTCTTCAAGGAAAATGTGTAGCGATAGCGCAGGAAATTCTACATGTCACTGGAACGTGTTTTTCTTAAGACTTCTGTGTTGGGCACATGATCTTTCCAACGACATGAAGGATGGAACGCAGGCAACAGAAGTTCCGACTATGCTCCTGACATCTGTAAGTTGTAAAGTAGAACACTGTGGACACAAGATTCATACACTTTGACTTTGGTACGCAGGGAGAGCTTGTTGTTGTCCCACACTCGTTCACGTAGGTGGCCAAAGGTTGTCGAAGCTTTACCTATTCTGGTATAAAGCTCGCTCTCTAGGGAGTTGTTGCTGGATAGGGTTGAGCCGAGGTAGGTAAATTTGTCAACGTTTGCCATTTGGGTTGCATTGACCGTTATGCAAGGAGGAGACGGAATGTTTTGTCCAAAGACTACAGTTTTTGCAAGGCTGATCTTCATGCGAAATTTGTCGCATGCACGAGCAAAGCCGTCGCACAGCGTTTGTAACTCCTCCTCGGAGTGAGCAATTATAGCAATATCGTCGGCAAACAGGAGCTCCCGAACAAGAACTTTGGAACCCTTTGTTTTAGCATGAAGCCTTGCCAGGTTTAAAAGTTTTCCCGAGCTTTACGAGCTACGAGTGTGTATTAGGACTCCGGATGGGTCAGGGAAAGCTCTACGTAGTAACGCTGAGAAGTATATCCCGAATAGTAACAGAGGATATACACAACCTTGTTTTACTCCACAGCGAATGCTGAAGGGGTCGGATGTAGCATTGTTGAACTGGATGGTGGCTTGCATGCCATCATGAAAGGCCATGAGAACAGAAAGAAGAGTGTCAGGGCAACCTAATCTCTTCAGTGAGTAGTACAGACCAGCCCTGCTCACATAGTCGAACGCTTTTGTGAGGTCTACAAACACGACATACATGGGTTTCTGTTGCTCAACACATTTTTCCTGGAGCTGACAGATGGAAAATACCATGTTAATGGTGGAGCGTTTAGCAAGAAAACCACACTGGCTTTCAGGGAGGATTTGGTCAGCTGATGCCTATAGTCGTGGTAGCAGATGCCAGGGATGCTCAGTTTAGAGATGCCTCTGTAGTTATTACAGTCATGGTGGTCACCCGTGTTCTTGTAGAGTGTGACAATACATGCATTCTTGAGATCATCAGGAATAGTCCTCTGCCGCCAGCAGGTAAGGAAGAGTGAGTGGAGCTCTGACACAAGAGTGTCACCACCAAACTTCAATAATTCAGGCAAAATTCCATCCTCCTTAGGAGCCTTGTTGCTGCTCAGATCCCTCAGTGCACATTTTACATTGGCAAGGGAGAACTCGTCATCAAGCTCATGAAGGACAAAGTTGTGGAAGAGCTGTTGCTACAGCATCCAGGTCAGCATCAACAGGAGTTCGTATAGACTGCTGTAGTGTTCGACCCATCTGTTCAACTGGTCGGATAGGTCAATGAGAATGGTCCCATCAGCAGCACGCAAGGGGGGCAGGTTTTTTGGTAGTAGGTCCAAGAGCTTCTTTGACCCCACTGTACATGAATCTAAGATTGCCACTCTCAGCACAGTTTTCAATTCTGTCGGCAAGGCTATCCCAGTAAGAGCGCATGTTGTGCGGGTTAAATGCTGGACTTCACTTTTTGCAGCACGGAGAGCAGCAAGGTTAGAAGGACTTGCATCGTTCGTGACCGCACAGCAGGCCTGGTGTTTCTTGTGCAATGCCGGCAGGAGGGACTCTTTGCTGGCCCGGAACCAATCTGGTTGGTTACGAGTACGCACTTGGAATGAAGCGGAGGCTGATGACATGACTTTTTCTCTGAATCTCGTCCGAGCACAATCGGGGTCAGAAGAGGGAGGTCTCGTGTTGACTTCGGCCGTAAGCATATCATGGTAGGTCTTGACTTGCGCTGCGACGCATGGGGCGGCTCTGTGGAATTTCTTTGGGTGTATTTTCAGCTTGGCTCTCACAAGACAGTGATCAGTGTTGCAGTCGGCGGAATGGAGGCTTCTACTCTGAGAAACGGAACCAAGCAAGCGTTCTGATGATCACGTGGTCGAGTTGGTGCCAATGACCAGAGCGTGGATGCTCCCAGGTGACTTTGTGGCGCAAGGTAACAGGGAGGTAAGAACAGGGGAGACATAGACCGAAGTTGGCACGGTATTCGGGTAGGCGTTGACCATTGCTATTCATGTGACCAAAGCCATTTGGGCCAAGTACCCCAGGCCAAGCCGTGTGGTCAGCACCTACATGGGCATTAAAGTCTCCAAGGATGATCAGGTCGTCACCAGGTCGTATCCTTCTTGTGACATCTTCAAGTTGTTGGTAGAACTCATCCTTGGAGTCATCAGGAGAGTGTTGGAGCGTAGGCACATATCAGAGAGATAAACCTTCCGACGATGGACATGCACATTGAGAGTAGACGAGCTGAGTGAGAGACTGGTTGCACAATTGTCTTCAGGAGACTGTTTCGAACGGCGATACCCACTCCATGCATTGGTCTTTTACCATCAGGGTAGCCGTTCCAGAACAGTGTGAAGTTCTTCTCGCGAATAAAGCCAGAACCAGTCAGCCAGGTCCCTGTGAGTGCTGCAACATCTACATGGAGACGGTTTATCTCAGTATCGACGATGGTTGACTTGCGAGGGTGGTGTCGTCGATGGAGGACGAAATGCCCAGCGAGCGGACATTTCAGCATGCACAAGATAGAGAGGCAGTTGCTGGATGACTACCTGGTCTCACCTGCCTGGACCGCGAGCCCTGCCGGGCATGGACAACACCCTTGAGAGTCCTAGGTTGCTCTCCGTTTGCCAGTACCACATTCACAATAGGAGCCATACATAGTAGAGTTGCAGAGTTGACGCCGAGCGCCGGAGCAAGATATAGAGGACAGGTGCTTGCTCGGGACAAGTGCCCTCTTCTGGACCACATCACTCGGGTCCCAGCGGAGTGCAAAAGCACTACAGCAGGGGGTTAATTGACTGCCCCGCAGTAGCCTACTGACTGGTTGGTGTCTCTGTACCGTTGGCTGACAAGCAGCTCATCCACTCCACAGACAGCTGTGGTGAACCGAGTCGACAATCTGTTGCTGCTCGCTCCAAAGACAGCTGCCAATCCCTGCTGCCAGACTGACATACTAATTAACCCATAACTGGGGCCCTTGCCAGGTACTGACGGCCAGGGGATTTGGATTCAGAGTTACCTTCTCCTAGTCTTAGTCTGAGAGCAGGCACGACCTGCAATGCAGCAGGTGTTTTGCAGTAAGAGTTTGCCATCTCCTAGCCTAAAGAGGTTTTACCCGCAAGGCAGCGGGTGGTTGACTGGTGAGTGCCAGGGCATATCCACACGCCGGTGGGCCTGTACACTGCACCTCTGGGGCTAAACCTGCTCCGAGATCCCTCAAAACTTAGCCTGGGGCCGCAAGGTACCCAGTTACCCGTGGTGCACCGCGAGGAGGTGCTGTGAGAGTCTTGACATGTGAGTAGCTCTAACTGCCAGACGAGGACTTATGGGTGCCTCCCTTTCGCTCTTTCGAGCTAGGCAGCAGCTGAAGCTGGAAGCGAGAAAGCAAGGCAATCTACACCACAATACGCAACAACACTCCGCACTCACATGCCCTGTGTGCAAGCACACCACACCACCACGCCTTCTCCAAGGGTTATATTTTACTCCCGGGCAACGTAAAACTTTAAGGTAATCAGAACTTTACTTCTGTTCGATTTCGGTCATCTAAGGTGTAAATTTCAAAATTCAGGATACGTATTTGTTTAAAACAAATCTTTCCTCGTTATATTTCTGTATTTGTCATTATGTAAGACTTTACAATTAGTTTCGGTCTTTGACTGCATACCTGTGAACATGCCAAGTTTTGTGAAAAATCAAAAACTGTTCTATCTGGCAATACCATAAACCATTTAGAAGATATTAAGCAACTCATGCGGCGTGGTATGAAAATCGGCTTAAACAGATTTGACTTCCATTGTGAAACAGCCACGTAAGAGGTTGGGTGCAACAGCTAACATTTACTTGTATTACCGCCTTTTAACTTTGCGAACCAACCACCAGAGCCTTCTCACTCTGGTCTCTTTTTAAGGATTAGGGCGCACCACTTGCCCCATAATTGGTTGAACGAAGCGTCTGCTTGTAGTACAGACCATGGAAAGACTGTTGTAGCCGACTGCTTGTCCTGTTGCTATTAGTTTGGCGATGGATCATGGGTAATCAGGACATTGATCGATCGCAGATGGTGGATGGGCTTTCAATGGCCTTTTGTTTTGACAATATTCTCGTGATTTGTTTTACGTTTAGCGTGCTTATAAAGCGTCCTCATCCGTACAATATACAACACCAACATACAGAGATATTATTTTTTAATCGATTTACCTCAGTATACACGAGAAAATGCCAGTTTATTTGCATAACGTGTAATGAAATTGCTGAAGATTTGTAAGTCTAGGGTGAAGTAGTGTGTTGATACACTTAAACTTTGTTTGCAATGTCACTTTTTGTTGTAAGCATACGGTGATATTGGCCAAGCTGAATATGCTTAGATTTTTCTTTTTGATCTGAGCCTCAAAATGTAATTAATAGTATTAAAAATACTCAAAATGTAATTAATAGTACTTACAGTGGTGGATTTCTGGGGGTTTTTTTGTGGGGGGAGCAAGCCTTTAGTTTTGATAAGCTTACATCATATTTCTCTGTTGTTTGAGAATAAAAGACTACTATTTTCCAAAATATAGGCACTAAATATCCCTCTTCGACCCCCAGGTGTCTACTTTTTATGCAAAACTTTATCCATAATGAAGAATACAAACACATAGATTGTAATATGTGACAACAGTGATAATGGGTTATATGGAAAGGTAAAAGAAAGTAGACATAACAAATGGAACAAGTTCATAGTTATAATTATTGTTTCTGTGCAACATATTTCATCTTGTTTTAATGCTATGCATTCAAAGGTGGTAACGTGTTAGACAGAGCTGAACAAATTATAACAATATCATCTGCAAGGGGTTCCAGTGTTATCGGGTGTCCTCTCTTCGATATCGCAAAGTATTTAACTTTTTATCTTGCTTACTCCACACATATTCTTACACTAGTTATTAGTGAAGTTTCCCTGATATCAGAGCCTGTTATTTGCAGGTTACCATGCTTTGATGAAGGTATAGCCAGCGAACATTGATAAAATGAAAGCAAATCCCTTATTTTAAAACCACGGTCTACCATTACTTGATCATGCGGCGGTGGGAAGTTAACAAATCCACATTCTTCAAAAATAAATAAGTCGCTTGCTCTTCCATCATAAACATCAGAGAGGAAACCTATGTCATCATTTGGAGTGATACCAACAAGAAATTTGATTGTGTGGTGATGTTTATATTCATAAATAAGATGGTGTCTCAATGTATACTTCAGTGAAGTCCAGTATAACTCTACAGTTGGGGTAGTACTTCTTAAACACATCATGAAGATTCCTGTGGATGATTCCTCTCTCTGGCCCCACTATCAGTCAATTGAGTTCTTTACACTAGAACTTGACCCATGTGTTAAATTTTGAACTCAATGCTGACACTGAAATATTGAATTTCAATGCCAAATCAAAAAGGAACAAACCACGTCAAACCAATTTTCGTTGTAAATATTTATTTCGGGGAAGAGAGAAAACTGTAATGTCTTGGGATTTGGGTTGCATTGAATATAATGAAATACATCCTGTAGTATTCAAGGATCTGAGTACTAATGTAAATTTACAAATATGTAAAATATTGTCGTGTTACTTTTTGGGGGCTGGTCAGCAGATATTTTAATTGTGAAATTGGCAGTTTTGGTTTCTTCTTGCTCAACTTCTCGGGACTTACGATTTTACAAGCCCAGACTTAACATAGGCTAGATGATCTACTACTACACCAGGCTCTGTCAGATACCCAAGGCATGAACTTCAGTTCAGTGTCTCTCTTGTCTTCATTTAAAAGAGTCATGATCCTTCTTGGTGTTATCTGTAGATGCATCGCATTGAAAGATGTAATAATGGAAGATTCGATTTAATCCCTTAATCTTTGCAAATCAGCAGTCACTATCACCTGCAACAGTTCTTGTATGAAATGAGATCTGATATATTGGGGATCGAAGTCTAAGGGGTTGTAGAGTTAAATTGCTTTACTATAATCAAAGTCTTTGGCCATTTTTGTAAGAATAACTCTTGATGGCCAAGGAAAAGACGAATATGTCAAAACTTTTGTATTATTATACACCCGAATAATGAGAGAGCCAATCTTATTGGAGAATTTTTGACGCTGGAAGTTGGAAATTGCATTAAGAGGAGCAAATTTCGACTTTCCGACGGCTGAAAGTTTCTTTATGTTTTCAGCTTTCAGACAACCTTGCTGTTCTTTGCTCTGCAGATGTTCATCAACCATAAAATTTTTGAAAGAAGGTAACAGGTTGAAGCGGGAGAAGTTTTCCAAGGAATTGCGTGTTTCCAAATATAAAAAAAATGAATTGAGTAGTTTATCACTGCTCACTTTCACAGTTTATCCCAGCACAAAACTGTTTTATCACTGTATAAAATGGTTTTTCACTGCACCTTAAAATTAGGTATTAATTGTGAACCTTCGTTTAATCTCACAATTACACTGTCTAGTCACTTGAGGCGTTTCTTGCTAAGGAGTGCAAACAGCCATGGAATGCCAGCGCGCTGGAGGACCTCTGCATTTGTCACCTTGTCTTGGCACTTGATCTGAAGAAGGCGTCTGAGGTAGCGTATGTGAAAACCGTTGAGCCGCTTTCCCTGACCGGTGTATGTAGTCCAAGATTCTCTCCCGTACAGCAAATTGCTGGGCACACAGGCCTAGTAATCACGTAGCTTTGTGTTCACTGTCAGATGGCTGTTGTTCTAAATACGTTTAATCAGCTTGGACATAACTGAGGCGGTTTTCCTAGTCCTGGTGAACATCTTTGCGTCCAAGGAGAGAGAGCTGGCAACAGTGGACCCCAGGTATGTGAAAGTTCCCACAACCTCGAGACGTGTGCTGTTAATGGTGACTGTGTTTGCGCCCTGGACTACAATGTTTGTCTTCTTTAGGCTGATGGTCAGTACGAATTCCATGCAGCTATGGGATCGGTGACTGACCAGCCCTTGTAGGCAAAGCTCAGTGTGAGACGTGAGTGCTGCGTCGTCTGCAAACAACATCTCTCGTATTAGGACTTCCTTAGCTTTCTTCTTGGCGTGTATTCTGGCAATGTTGAGCAGCTCCCCATCTGCTCTGGTGTGGATGTAAATGCCTTCCACGTACATCGCATGAGTCTACTTCTGTATACGGTGGCTACTTAGTGGTTGTAGTTTCTGTCTGTCTAGTGGGGCCCGACAAGGTCCCAAGTGATAGCAACACTTCAATGATGGCTCATGGCTGACGATCAATTGTTTTCTATACACGTAGGCAATGTTTCCTGGGGATCTGCCCTCCCCCGTGCTACTTTTGCCCTCCTACATAAACAGTTCATTTTCAGGTTTCTCCACGAGTCTAGTTTTTCACGGTAATGATGATAACCCTAGTTTATTGAAAAGACGGATTTTATGAGTGGCAATTACTAATACGTTCTCCAGTATTATGTTAAAAGTCGAAAAACTATCGCTACAAATTCTTTATGGTTTTTTGCTCCTTGAACGTGTGAGATTTAACATGGTCATACATAACCATGAAAAATACCTGAAAGCTAACAGTTGTTTTAAAAGTTGCACGAGTTGCCGTTGACAAAACTCTTGGAAAGTTCCATACACTGGGTACGTTAGTTCTTCCATGCAACTTTCCATTTTGCAAACAACTTGATGAGTGCGTAAAATGAGTTATAAAACATCGTAAATCCACAAATTGGGCATAGTTTATTTTTCAGATGTTACACGTTCTGACAGAAGCATTAAATTTCACCGTTTATCATAATTTTCATACACTTTTACAAATATTTCACTTGAAAATAGACTAGGTCTTAGCTTGAAGAGATTTGCTGCAGATATTACAATATGCACTTCTTTTACAAATAATTACAACCTGACGATTCTGATTACAATAAATATTGCTTCTTTCAACTTTCCTTGTATTGTCCTCGGTGGCGGCTGGTGGTAATTTGCTTAAGTGGGGCGATATCTCTGATAAGTTTTCACAACAGCATCGAGCTGAACGTTTTGCACACAAGGTTCCCTGTGATTTCTTGAGATAACGGGCAGACTCAATTTTGCCCAACAAATGTGGGAAAATCGTCTGATGTCGCCGACAGTCAGTATGAACTACGCATGCCCAGATGCCAAAATCTCGGGCGGATTTTTTGTTGCCTTTGCTGTTCACGATCAAACACTACAGAAAAAGTAGAATGCAGCCCTGTGGTCTGCTTCAAGCCAACCATCAGATAAATTCGTACATGCATTGACAGTTGATACTGTCAAGAAAGACAATGGGAAATCACGGAAAGTCGTTTCTGAATATGACTAGGAGTGATAAAATTTGTCAATTCACAAAATAATTGGATACGGAGGACCTTCTCTGCTTTTGAATGGTGGGGCAATGCCCATGGTGCCCCCCAGCACCAGCCGCCACTGATTGTCTTTAACAATCATAAAAACCTTTTCCACTTCGTAGCCATTTTGCTGCTAATTCACTTGCTTGGCTCTGTCACAAACAGGGACCACACAAAGAATACAAACAAAATTGTCTGTCACAATATAACGATATATGATGATGTCATATTTTAAATCTGTTTTGCCATCTAACGTGTCAACGCAGCAGCTATGATCTCATTTTACAACTAAATATATGTAAAAATAAAAGGGAAAACAGAAAGTATGTCATGGAATGCCAATAAGGCAAATACTGCCAAATATAGCTGGAGGGCAAATGAATATACTCTTACTTCCTTTCCAATTTGGCCAGATTTTTGAAACCTGTTCTCTCAGTATGCTAGGTGACAACTCTGGTCATAAGAAATCAGATTGTGCTGTTGCCAAGAAACATCCTTTCATGGCACCATAGACTTGACGGGTGGTACTTCGGACAAATGTGTTGAAATGGTATTTTGCAAGTTGGCATTTAGTTGACGTATTGAGAATAACCAGAACACATAGAAGGGGGCGTTTGTAATAGGCTGAAGCAACCTTGTGTTGTGCGTTTGGGAAGTATCCGGAATGCAGGGGTGGCAACGCTCGAGATAACAGTGGGCATAAGCCCTTGGAGCCGTCACAATCTCTTGGTTTAAAGCCCTCAGTACTCTGTGGATTGGGAACTATTTTTCTAAAGCAATTGCGTTTTAAATTATCCATTTTCCCCCCAAACTGTTGTGATTTTGTATTTTGATTGGTATATTTCACTCGGCAGTTTTGTACAGTTTTCGACAGCTTTTAGAAAAATGGTCGGTTTTTTTCGACTTTTGCGATAGTGCTACCGCTGTCGGGATAGGTCATGACAAGAATTTGTTTTAAAACAAGGCAGGATAGTGATGTAGCTTATGTGCATGGGGGAGTTATGGCTACTGTTCTGTTAAGTGTTCAGAGTTGGCAGTTTCTCGCTGTAGGGAACGTGATCTAAAAATATCACAATTAAACAACATAACACCTTTTCTGTTTGTTAATCAACTCAACCCCTTGTGATGTAAATAACACTATGTTATTTGATTCAGTGTGATGGCGAGTGACTGATCTGTCTCTACATCACGTACTTGCTCACGTTAGCACTTTAGAATTTGAGGAGAAAAGCATTGATTGGCGCTAACTAGTAATACAATTTACTCGTCCTAACTCTCTCACTCATTGATTATCAGGATAAATTTAGTAATTTGTATCGTCCACTCGGAACTGGGCAAGGACTGTCGAGCACCACGAGCGTCTTATAATGTGTACACAGACATGGCAAACCAGCAGATAAGAGTCCAAAAATATTCAACGAAATAGTTGCCGTTGATCATGGTAATGCCTATGATTATGGGTTCGTGAATGAAGTCAAAAATCTAAGTACAATCTTCCACATTCTTCTAGGAAGGGGCACAATGGTTCAGTGATGCTGACCATCCTATTAAAACCTTAGATCATTTGAGGTTTGGAAAATGTAAACCAGCAATGCTCGGGAAGAGGGGCAGGCACATACTTTGTTTCCAAAAGTGGTTAATATTTCCTCCGCCACATATAATGCCAATGATATGCACTAAATTTCTGGTGGGGTGGCAATAAACATTTTCACTTCGCACTTTCCACTTTAGTTTCGGCAGGCTTCGAGTATGCGGTTACAAACCTTAAGGTTCGACAATGTGATACTTCAAATTTTGTCGAGATACCGATCTCCGAGTCATTCAATGTCATGCCTCGAGTGATCTTGCTCAATCGTGAATTGGGGAGTTTATCGTTTTCACTCTCAAACAGATAAACTGAAAACTTCTCTGTTTCAGTTGCATTTTATTACTCAATCTACAAAAACAATCATTAAATGTGGACGATCCAACACAACCATATTTGCATACATTTGACCAGTTATTAAATGCGATCCAACGCCTCTACTTGTGCGGGGTACATTTCCCAATTGTCTCAGCATACAAATGACGTTTCGAATATTGGTTGGAGTCATCCGTCAATTACGCGTGATCAACTCATGACAATGCTCTGACCTCATTCTTTGTTGCCGGCTTTGATTTACACAATCAGGATGGCGATGACGTACCCCCAAATACGAGATTCACCAATAGTTTAGACAGCGTGGGTTCTTTGTTTGTTTGGTGAGTAACATCACAGCACTCACCGGATATTCATGACAAGTCAAGTATGAACCGTCTTGCGCAACCGCAGAAGAGAAATTTTTGAAAAATAGCTGACAGGGCTGAGGTGACTTCCAGTTGTTGCATTTTCAGAGCAACTGGCAAAGTTGGAAGTCGTGTCAAAGAAAATCCCTCGATGTCATAATTTTGGTGTTCGCAATAAAACACGGGTGAACCTGGACATTAGCGGGTTTTCCGTTTGGGTTAGGGTTATGGTTAGGGAGGACTGTCAAGCAAGTATACACCTTTTTTTGCCATTATTTGCCGCTTTTTGAGACAAATCGTCCGTTGATAGGTATTTAGCGATGTTTAGGCGCCAATTTCTGCTGTTGGCATCCATGGGGAATGCACTCGTCGATTTTTAGTTGAAATAGTATACATAGTACCCCTTAGAAATGGACCCCTAACTCCTGATGGAGGTACCCCCGGAACGCGCCTCACCCCTGGGGGACTCGTTAATGATTGGGGAGTACAATAGTATATTATATACCCCCCTATATTCCCAAACGGATAACCCGCTAATGTCCAGGTTTACCAAAACACGTATCTACAATCCTTTCGATTTCCTTCCCTCTGGCTACCTTATGTCAGTTCCAAAGCACACATTCCCAATAAAAAAACAATCTGATAAAATCGCCAGAACCACACCTTGACGACGTTTATCTTGTTTTTAAAGATAACTTTTTCGCCCATACACAGCCCTCGCGACACTGCCACGCTACGAAGCTCCTTTTTGCTCATAGGTGTTAATAACCTTCCTGACCTATTACACTTTGAAACATGATCAATCTCACTTTACCCAACAAAAGCCACCGACAGCAAACCCAAGATAACGTTCTGATTCAACCTTGCCTGCCCACCACTGGATGAACGATGACAAGTTCGTACGCAACACAGGACAGAAAACTGGGGAGGTCTTCGTTGTTGCCGCAGAGTGAGCTCAAAGCCCCTAAGTGGCCAAAATCTCGCTTAGATATTTCTGTAACAAACTCGCAATGGGCAGCTTCCCCCGTGCGGGGACTACCCAGTTAACGTCCGTTTGGTTTAACTTAGCTCCATTTTTCTTACAGGGTGGTTTGTTCCGACGAAACGATTAAACAGACGATTCTGTTACAAGGGAAGGTTTTCCAAATGAACGTATAAAGCAATACTTACAAACCCTCTTGACTTCCTGTTCACGAATCCAACCATTGTCTCTCGCCAAACAATAGGGCAGTAGATGCTCCAGTGGACAAGCTCGGCCACACAACACGAGTTCCTCCAGGTTACCTAGTACTGGGGACACTAAAATACAAATTGCTTGCAACCCCCCCCCAAACAACGTCCTTGCGTGCACCCCGCCGTGTCTTACCTGTAACGTCTTCGTAAACACTCGAGTTTGCTTACGGACCATATGACAAAGATCTCTCACTTCAGCTTCCAGCACCTGGCGAGACAAGAACTTAACGTTAGGTCTTTTCCCCTGCAACCGACTTCCCTCTCGAAATAACTACTCGTTCAGTTACAACTTTGCTCAGCCTCATGCCCTTGAACACGACCCTGGTATCTGGTGCCGACACGACGAAACTTTAGGCTAAAGGAGAGACCGTTTCTTTTTATCTCAACGCTAAGCGCGCCATCCTTCAGATTTTTATCGCTTTCATTCACATTTGCAGAACTTGCAATGCGGTCTCTGCGAGTTGGCATCAAGCCTGGCTTACTGCAAAGTACAAACCTGGACCGCCAGCTGGTACCCGACGAGTGAAGGGTCCTCATGTATACTAACAACGTGCGAGGAATGCGCACGATACACCATGCGTGGGTACTGCTGCTCATCATGTAGTACTCACCTCCATCGAGGGCTGCTATACCCCTCGACGTGGAAATAAGCAGGCAAGCAAGACTTGAAGGAGTCAATGCAAGAATGTAACAACGAGACAACCGATCCTTTCTGTCGACATAAAATCTGCTTTAGCATTCTCTTTTAAATTACAAGTCACAAAAACTGGAAAAAACTTGGGCATTCCAAAAATTATACGAGAACGTGCAGCCTACGGGGGCGCTCCATTTCGCAAAAGAAAAAGATACACCCCTTCTTCGATATAAATTACTTCACTTTAAGAATAATTTTACAAAATGTAAACACTTGGATGTATAATATACAACACAAGCCGATCATTGATCGGACTTTCCGTTGAATCTTACGAGTCGGGTGACAGGGAGAATGTAACGATCTTTACCTCAAAAATACTTTACAAGAAGTCACGAGGAAAATTGTTTTGATGATCGTCGAATTGTTTGCAATTAACAAAAATATTTTACAAAAGGTCAATAAATATTACATTAAATATGCCTGAATATGGAAAATAAACTCTTCTACACCAAGCAGGCTTTATCCTAATTCATTGATTATATTAAAAAATACTCTCGAGATTAAATTTTTTTCTGAAAATGGTTGAAAATCCGTCCTTGAACTTGTCAAATTGGCTTTCCACATATGAAAAATCTGGTGTTCCGGTGTCACACACCGAAATTCCTTTTTAAGAAACATTGCTCATTAATCGAAAGCATCAACGCTTGATAAATAATTTCCCTAACCGTGAATCAATAATAATCACAACGGTACCCTAAAACGTCGAATCCAAGACGAGTTGTTGCCAATCTCGCTTTTTTTAAAAACTCCACCGGGAATTTTCTTCCCTGCCCACAAAAATTCACCTTACCAATATGCAAAATGCAGCAAAGAAGCGGAAATCATAAGTGTTTTCCAGACATTTATTCCGGCCTCTTCAGTTCTAGTTGGCAAACTACCTGCCAAGACTTGCCAAATGGACCAAGCAAGTTTAAATGTGGGGGTTCTTCATCCAGACACAGCAACTGCAAAATCATACACAATGACTCCTGCGTACTTCTCGCATTCCTCCATCATCGGATTGCTGCTAAAAAACGATATATACCCCCTTAAGCAATCTGACTGAAAATGGGCAACCTGGCCCCATTACGACGTGAATTGAGAGAATCCGTTGGCGACGGTGGTAGTCTGAAATCGGGGCTGGATCGGTCCTCTTCCAGTCCCGGTGAAGGCAAGCCTGTAGCTGGATGGTGTGGGGGTGTTGAAGCCAAAGGAGTGAGGGGTGCGAAATCACTTGGCGGTGGTTGTGGCGAGAAGGGCATCGGATGATCACTAACGTGAAGTGCTCCGGGTGGACTGACGCTAGCTGGTGTTGGTGGAGAAGGCGAGTGTGGAATTGACGTCACTTCATCCCCAAAAACAAAAACATCACCACCATAACTTGGAGAAGCAGGGGGAGTTAACGAACTTGAAAATGGAGATGGTAAAGGATCCATGACTGGTGACGGTGGTCCACTGTTGAGACTAGAAACAGAGGAAGAACGATGGGAACCAGGGGTTGGAGGTGCTCTTTTCTCATCATCGTTGTGTATGAAATGACAACGTGGTCCGTATGGGCAAAATCCGATTGTGTGGTAAGTCCTACACAGCTCAGTTTTGTACTTTGGATGACGACTCATATTCCTCAGCTCGTGAACTCCATGGGCAAATTGGCACTTGTCTCCGTATTTGCAAGTGCCATTTTCTTCGAAAGGTCTACACAGTTCTGTTTTGTAGCGAGTCGAGTTCGTTGACCCTCGCTTGTTCACGCGATGTTGAGCTTCAACCTCTTCCTGAACACTCGCACTTAGAGACCTATCTCTAGCACTTGGAAAACTAAATGTTTTCTCAGAAGGCGAACTCGGTAATGTATAAAAGGTCCCATTACTGCCGATGATTTGTCCCTTGAGTGATAGGGTTGTAGAGTGCCGACGGGCAATAAAAGTTCCGTTTGTTTTCCTATCTACCCTCTGTCGAAAGTCGAGAGAACTTGGTCTTTGCTTGCTCTAAGGGATATCAAAAAGGACAGAAAACGAGCGAAATATTAGCAAACTAAGACTCACTATTATCAGCAACTGATCAATTGTCATCATAAATATCAAGGTGAAAATCAGTTACTCCATTGTAACTCACAAACCATGGTTCAAAACAAACCAAGGAACTACTGAAGAAACGTTACAGGTATATAGATGATACATAAAGAAAACTTGAATGTGAAAACCTACCTGCTGAATTACGTCGTTAATGTCGTAAAATGCAGAAACGAGTGCAGTTGACATAGTGCAGTGCGAACACACGATCTGAACTTTCGGGTGAATCAAGTCAGACTCAATCGCAAACAGATTCTCATGAAATAAATGACGAAGCGAGGTTACAAGACTTTTTAGCACTCGGTGCGCTTTGTCACTTGAAAAGGCGTGTCGTTTGACAAGAGCTGTCATCTATCACCTATTACCATAGCAACACTAATTACCTTTATGAAAACCAGACCACGACGTGAATTGTGTCCAAACTGACAAAGAAAGGAAGTGGTCTCTTCTCAAAGATTAGATCACAGAGAGGATTCACGCTTGATGGCTTTTATTTTGATTTAAATAAAGCTCATATGCTCTTCTTTTTATGGGCTGAAACTTGACGTAACGGATAAGTCTGTGAGCTGTAAAGTGTAACAATTCAGCGGCTTTCCACGGTTGTGATCAGGGGCATTGAACAACACGTCTTTATGTGCATATTCATGACAAGGCATTTTGCAAAACGCAAGTAAGGATGCTAGTACTTCTTCTTATTATGCAAGGGAGCTGGCAGTAGAAGTTGCCGAGGACCGAAGAAGAGTTGAGACTTCGAAATATTCGCACCCGATTTTTGTGTAATAGCGCATGAGACATGGTATTGAAAACAGAGAAAGTGAACACGTACGTTGTTTGTTACTGATGTAAACAAACATGAACACAATTTTCAGGGCACTGTTTTGACACAAAGAAAAAAGCCCATTTTCGAAATCCACCATTGTTGTTCCTAAACACACCAAACGTAACGTAAAATCCAAATGAAAATCTTCACATGCTTAGCTCAAGTTGCATTTGCGCTATCAAGGCTTTGTATCCTTGTAACCTTACACCATAAAACACAGCAAGACCATGAGCTGAATGCGATATTTTGTTCGTTTCAAATCATCATAATCCTATATTTAGATACGACATAACTGCTTTGCGACCTTCGAGCTGAATTCTTGCTGTCAACAGTTGTGGTTAAATTGAGAAGATAATTCCGCTTTGGTGCCATGATGTCTGGGAAGAACAAAAGAATGATGTTGGTGCAAACAAATTTTATGACCCTGAAGAAAGGTCACAAAAGGGAAATACGCAAAACCTCTCAATCGCTATTGTGTGGAAGAAGAGTCTACTGAAATTACGTTGTGTCTCATTAAACTCTAAGTAAATTTGCGTAATTTTCTTCTGGCGTCCTTTAAACTACACTAAAACGAAGTACAACTTGACTCAATTTGCAGTGCCACGTTGAGTTTATGTAAGCCAAAAGAAATCTTGAAACTTTGCTGTAAATCTTGCTAAGGTTTGTTGGAAGGGACGTGTTTCATTTAGCAACGTAACTGTGCTTGCGATTAGAGCTGTTGTTTTCAATTCAATGTTAACGATTCATTTTGCGGACAAGTGCAGTGACTGAAAAGGCATTATTTCCAACACAAAGCGACCATTTTGAAGGAATTTTGTTTACCAGAGATTCTATTGGTGCAGTTGTTCAGCACTGATTTTTTAAGGTTCATTCCATGACGTCAGAATCAGTTTTTCGATGTAGGGTAACGGGGGCTATTGTGTTCATATGTGACAGGTAGCACATGTCTTCCCAGTTCAAAACTTACGAAGCGTTGTATGTGGCAAAACAATAAACGTGAACGAGAAAGCGATGGCTTTGGACTCCCGAGAAATGCGACGCCTTGCTATTTGATACTTAAACTAAAGGTTCATAGCGTCTCTAGTCCATCAAGTCCATTCATTCGCGTAATTCAACGCTTTGATTTCACAACACTAGCTGACGTATCAAGGCGCTTAGGGGATATGATACGGACAATTGACAACTGAGTACGAAATCGAATGAATACTTCTCTGCCAACACAAGCGGGGAAAGTAGTAAAACAGTTGTACAAACAAAGCATAATAACTTCGGTTTCAGTTTCAGTTGTGAAAAGTGCGTTTGAATCTTCTCGTGTCGAAGCTTGATCCAAATGACGATACGCTGGGCAGATTAACTCCGCAAACCCGGCGATAAAGCATGAGCAAATGGAGAGCATAGTGATAGAATACAGTAACTCTGAAAAATTGCTGCCAGAGTTAGAAAAACCTCGCCTTTTTCACTCAACGGGTAGCACTTACCAGCAGCAGCGTATGAAATTCAAATATTTAAGTAATTAAAACACTTGCAAAACATGCGCTGTTTCGTTGATACATCGAGTAATATTCACACAAACAATAGCAACAAATAGCTGTGCGCACATGACGATAGAAAAATGGTGCAACTTCGTTTGCTATTTTGAACATATTTTTCAGGGTTGTCCTGTGACAAATTAAATGTGATAACAGTACAGTGAAGTTTTTCTAAATGGGCTTTCATCGACACCCACTTTGCTGCTCGTAGAAGTGTTTATCTGCCATTTTAAGAGGGCAGATTACATACTGACGCCATAGCCCATCATCACGTTCACATCAATGCGTAGTGATCAACAATGATGAATCCCCAACTTTTTAAGGAGCACTATGTCAGCATGATCGCTCGTTCGGTTCCCCCACTAACGATTGGACATTTTGATAATTTACATCTCCAATGAACAAGTAGACGACTGTTGACTGCAAATGAATGACATGCCAGGAAAGAAGGTAGTCTCCGGGTGAATAGGGCCCCCTTTCTCTTAATATTCAGGAGTTATTTGTACAAAGACGCATCAAGAATGAAACCAATAGTTTAAATATTAGGAAAACGTTACTTGGAGCTAAGCCCCTGACCCTGGTGATTCACATAAAGTAGAAAGCTTTGGCCTCTTCATCACTTTGCAGATGGATTCGCCAATGCCCCTTCGACAAGAAATGTCACCATTCATATTCCTGCGACGAGATCTAGCTATAAAAGACAAGATGGTTACTTTTGCCCATTTGAAGTAATGTCTCGGTTAACAGGAGTGGGGCTGAGAGGCCAGAGGTTTTAGAGGAGCCTCGTAGCAACTACTTGCCCATCAGTCCAGTATGCTTTTTCCGTCCAATGAAAGTCGATTGGACTCGTAACCGACGTCTACTCACCACGTAGCAGAACCTTGATGTTTTCCTTCCTTTGAGAACGTAAGCTCAATGTTTTGCCAGACGAGAGAGTACACTACAATGATCATGTGTGGAAGATTTAGAATAAACTGCTTTTATTCACCCAAATTTAACGGCAGTAAGGGCTGAGCTAGAGTGGTCAGTTCTGCTTTAGATATTAATTTTTGGCAACCCATTAACACAACAATGGTGTATAAGTCGGAGGCAGGGAGAAATCCCCCCCACCCCCCCAAAAAAAACCAATCCAGAGCTCGAAAAGGTAGATAAAGCATGCTAACAATTGAATCATAATCAAATTGCCCATTATTAACCGAGTAATTCGGACTGACAGATTCTAGGTTCATTGTTATAGTGTCTTATTACTAAGAAGTACGGTAGTAGTAGAAGAAGAGGGAGAGGAAAAGGAGAAGATGAAAGCAGAAGGCTAACACAGTGCAACAATATGAAACCAATTTTTAAGCCTATTCTCGCTTTATGAAGGCACATTTTCTAAGGTTTTGACGCCCCTGTTCTTGACTGTGGTATGCAGTAAATTTTGACAAAAATTATTTGGTTTTAAACCGCAAGTATTGACACACGTCAAAGTTTTGTGTGTTTTCCAAGTATTCTAAAGAGCAGATAATCAGAGGCAGCAGATTAATTGCTTAATTGATGAAGAAATCAAGCAAAAAGACGAGCACGTTTGTGGTTAGTGATCAGTTCAGCGAATACGTGGGAGGTGCTGCTAATGTCGTAAATGCTAGCCATTTAAGTAAAGGACTATTGATGAAGGTATGAGTAAACGGTATGTAACTACAGTCGTTTAAACATAACCCGTAATTAGGGATCCCTACATCAATAACTCTGATATAGGCTCACAAATGTACTGTTGTCATTAAAACCGGGATGTTACAGCAAACGTCTAGCAGAGCAAGGCGTTGACATTGAAGTGTTTTGGGTAGATGTTTGGGCTGACGTTACGCAGGTTTCTTTACTCGAAAATTAAGCACTTGCAACTGGAGGCCAAGTGGATGTGGGTCAAGACATATTGTTGAACATTAATAAATAACAAATGTACAAGCAAAGCAGCAAATTATAAACTAAATCTGAGTACTCTTTGATAATGAGATTGTACTTAAGTTGCTTTTCTATCGGGTATCATGTTCTACATTTGTATAAGAAAATTAGATTTTTTCCATGTTTAAAACAGGGGAGATCAAAGAATGAAAAAAAAATCATGAGAGCAGACTATGCTAATGTATGTCTTGATCGACAAATACAGCTTTATACTGCTTGACTCTGGTGTTTGTATTACATTTTAAATTCAATTTTTTTATTTGGTTGTGCTTTCAAGATATGGTTCTTTATACAATGTTTCGCTTTTTAAAACGTCAGTGTCATTGTCGTTGAAAGTTACACATTTTGGTATATTTACATCGAGATCAGGATGCAAATCAAGGGTGGTATCCTCCATCTGGAACTAGCGCAAACGACAAAAAATAAATATTCAGATAATTCAAAATACTTTCCACTTGTGAGTGTATTCGCCAATGATAATACTCTGTCACGCATAGATGTTTTGGATTAAATAACTAAGAATCTTCCAACTATAAGGTCCTCTGCCCAACTAAGGTGTCTAAAATTCGCTATCGGATAGTTTTCTTATCAAAAGATCAGTTACGTTACATATGCTTTTAGTTATATACTAGCCCAAATGTACTTCATTTTTGTGAATCATAAATATTGTTTACCAGTTCAACTATGGATCCCGTTATAAAAACTGCGATTCCAGATATTGTTCTCTTATATCAAACCGAAATTTTGAATTAAAAATCCATTATCACTAGTAGTAAGAAGGCAATGAGTTTACTTGCCAAGACGGTTTCATTTACGTTTTGAAAGTTACTCCAATTTCCTTTTACCGGTACATGCCAGTTGACGACAACAAAAATAAACTGTTGTTTTGCCAGAAGCAGTGCAACTCTGCAATCTAAACAGTTAACAGTTAAAAGATAACAATAAACTTACGTCACAGAACATCATGTTATCGATTTTCGGAAAAACTTTTAATAGCGTTGAACACATGTTGTTATATAAAATTATTGCTTTTAAAGCTTAACTCACAAGAAGTGACTTGCGTTGTTTTGTCTGCTCTTTCCGCCATTAAATTGCGTTATTTGTTGAAAGTAGAACGAATCACATTCAACGCGAACGAAATTAGAAATGCGGTGACGTAGCTTGTTCTAAACAGAAATAAAAACTCTCTTCAAAATTTAAACAAGGGAAATTTTTTGCAGTTCAGCAAATTACTCATCCAACTAGCTCTTGTACTCTTCAATATTTTACATTGCACGTTTTAGGCGAAGTTCGAAGGTCACTTTTTGCATGTGTAGAATACAATTAGCGAATTAACTTTATGTAAAATACGACGTTTGATTGGAATTATCTGCATCTGATGAATTATAGTTAAACAAAATTATTTTATTAGGCATACCCAGTTGGATTATGCGACGTTTATGGGACTTCTGATCAAAGGTCGTTTTTCCATGTGTCGAATAAAATACATAAATTAATGACGAGTCAATCTCGGGGCTGTGCGTGCGTACCATTGTCTACCTTAAGCGCGCCCCAAGTCGGTTGCCCTGACCACTCGTGCTTTTTAGAGTTTCTATGGTTACTCCCAAGCCCTGATGAAGACTCCATTGTACACATTCGGTCGAAATATTATATTATATACCGTTCGACACATTAAATGCAGCGTTTGACGTGAAGTTTATGTTAAAGTCGCATAGAAGTCGAATATAATGCTATTGTATTCGACACAGGTAAAATGCGATGTTTGATCCAGGCCTTACTAGTTGCATTGTAGATTTTTAAAGAGACCTGACTAACCACAGCATCCATGCAGACAACGTTCAGACGCTCGCCCAGCATGGCAGACGATTGTTGGCGATGTTGTTTCCGTTCTGGAGACCAAGTAAGAACTCAAAGGTGTGTAGATGATTTAAAATACCATGTCGCAAAACAAACGTACGACTCGAGCTGTAAAATGTTTATCCTGGGCTTCTCTCCGTAAATGGCATTGTTGTCATGGATTTGGAAACAAGACTTCCATCTGATGACGAATTGTGTGCGGCAGCGAATTTCAAATAAATTTGTAATTTTCTGCATTCAGACATATCATGGAATTATCGAACGCAGATGTTCACCTTATGAAGGACTCGTGTTTGCATTTAAGGAAAATACTAGATATGAACTCATGTTTTGACGACAATCTTTGTCAAAAACAAAAATCACGACTGCATACACGTTTTGCGAGTGTCCTTTTATAACGTTATCAGCGATATGCATTTATGTCTCACCATAGAGAGTTGTCGAAGATAATTGCCATTGGAACAATCATATCTATTGTAACTTTCTTCCAACACAGGCACTGCAGAATACCCCTTAAGACACCAGGGCTTTGCAGCCACCGCACGGGGCATACTTTACACTGCCCTACGATAGTCAAATACTTTGTTCTGACGCAACCTGCTTGAAACTTTTGGGTGGAGGAGGTGTTTCAACGTCATACGAATGCAATTATTTTGAACGCCCATACTTGTATAATTGATACCAATGCCAGTAAATGCTGCCTTGTTTGGTATGAAGCGTAATATTTTGAGTGATGATAACTGCTGGTGATTGCATTTCAAATCCGAAAAGAAATTCCACTGTATTTACGGTTAGCGTCTAATCGCCTATTGAATCCATTTTGAATGGTGACAGCCTTTGTAATTGGAGATATTTCTTAGCTATCTCGATCGCCTGTAATGAACATCTAATTTGCTTGGTCTTCTGTAATATTCAAAGTAACAATAGATAGCAACCAACGCACTCGATTGACAAGGTAGTCTATGCTTTGGCAAATTGTGCTCACATCACATTGAACAATTGGAACGTGAACATTGATAATCTTTGTGGCGTCATTGGAGTTAAGTGTTTCCTGTGGCTTCATTCAGCACAGTAAATGGACACTGAGCAGGGAGATGACAGGATTTTTCAAAGACAAGTGGATCTTAACCGTTCAAAAAGACAGGATTCATTACATCGTAATAATGTCCGATGCGCAAGACCAAAACCTGTCATAAAAATTAAGAAGGAGGGGACCCTCTTAAATTCCATTGCCAAAGGCGGTTTTAAGCCATTGATGAAGCAATGCACGATTTTAACTTTAGGTACATTTTTGTGGAAACGATAACCTGGCCTTCATGCCGAGTGTAACAACGTAAGTTTTGCGAACACCTACGGCACGGGATACATGAAGATTAAGAGGCAAAACACAGGGGCTGACGTGATGGTCCAAAGTTTGTCCAAAGTACTAGAAAATTGAAGTCGAATTTGTGCGAGAGGCATGGGCACAAGTCTCTACTGGTTCCTTTTTAATTTTTTTGCTGTGCTAGTTTAGTGAAAAACTATGCAAAGCGAAACTTGAAGAAAACGCTTCATCACAAGACCTCGGACACCCCGAGTTTATGGGTACTGCTAATAAGACTCGATCAGTTTAGATCGGTCACCCATAAGAATTACATAGCAACAATTTTCAAAACCTCTCAGATAGGGCAATGACAACAAATTTGAACTGGAGATTTTGTGACAGAATTTGAAATTATCATGACAATAAGTGTAAATGAAATTTAGGTGTTACAGCCTATTTTGGAGAAACTGTATTCAAGGACATGACGTATGTCAACGTAGGCACATGACAGTCGTCAAATATCTCCAGAAACTTCGTGACTTTTCCGAAAATTTACGCAGCATTTCGTCTAGAAGTATTATCAAATGTCAGGAAAACTTTCTACTTGTTGATATTGCAGAAAAGAGTTTTATTACAGACACTTTACAGCCAAATCAACTTCCTTTTCGGTGTGGAATGCGTCAAAGCGTTTTTTTCATCTACACATTTCTACGTTATTTTCAGTATGGAGCCTGACCAGGGGCGCCTACACTGGGGGGACAGGAGGGCCAGCTGCCCCTGAACCTCTTCGTAGGGGGACAAGCAGTGCCTTATGAGACAGGAAATTTTTGCAGGTGACTAATACTTTCGTCGATGCCAGTGTGTTAGTTTCTCTTAGTTTTTTACTGTTTCAAAAGATCCCAAGCACTTTAGTGGCAAAATATTCTGATGTGGATTCATAGTCAATAAAATAAAAGTCCGCAATAAATTATCACTTAGTTAGCTGTTACGCCCAACCTCTTACATGGCTGTTTCACAATGGAAGTCAGGTCTGTTTAAGCTAATTTTCCTATCATGCAGCATGAATTGTTTAATACCTTGTGAACCGTTGACGATATTACCAAAGAAAGAGCAGTTTTGGATTTTCCATTAAATTTGGCCAAAAATATGTCTGGTAGAGAGTAATAATTTTTCAAAGTTCAATTTGCGCTAACCTGCCCGACTTGACAATACAATTTTCAGTAAGATTATGCGACCACAGCCCAAAACCAAGTAACCGAAACTAACATCTTACAGTAAAACAAATACAAAAATACATAAGGAGAAACGATTTATTTAAAACAAATAATTATCTTGAATTTTGAAATTTACACCTTAAATGACCAAATCGAACAGATGTAAAGTTTTGATTACCCTCAAGTTTTACGTTGTCGCGGCCCGGGAGTAAAATATGACACTTGGAGAAAGCGTTTTAGGGCATGCACATTATTTAATTTTTTTGTAAGAAACCGGTTTATAAGAAACTTCGTACTAGACACCCTAAAATTTAAGAAACTTTTGGACCTACAAGGAGAGAGTGAAGAAACTGTAGTCCAAGAGCAAGAAGACAAGGAACAAGAAGAAGAAAGCGATAAAATCTAGACAATTGACGAGGAAAAAGACAGAGTGTATGCAGACAAAGATCTTTTGGCTAAGAGAAAAATAAGAGCTTTTTATGACAAATGGCACATGGGAACTGCTACCTGGTTCAACGTAAAGCTGAACCAGTACCAAATCCTTTTCAAGGACCAAAGCAAAGACTATATAGAATTAAGCGAAATTAACGATGTAGATATTATGTCTGAACTCACGCTGATGTTTTTTGCTTGTTATAATACTAATAGTATGCTACATTCATGTTTTGGTAACTGAAATTAAGGAACTCTTAAGAAATTAAGGAACTTTCGATAAATTAACGAACTCTTAAGAAACTTTAAGAACTAAAATTTGACCAAAAATTAAGAAACTTTTATTAGTACACTATCAGCTAGGTTTCTTATAAACAAAAGTGTACAACATGAAACAAAAGCTGTTTGCGCTCCTTTAAAAAGTGTTTAGTATTAAATTGACAAGTCAAGTACCTTCAGGATACATAGACACTCAGCCTAATGCTTGGTAGCAGACAAATGACGAGTTTTGGGGTCACTGCACACGATAAAACTTTCAAACAGCATTTACAAACTTTAAGCGCAAGGGATCTCCGTAGCCGATCATTTTATTGAAGCAACAAATGTCGTATATTATTGTAACAAATTTATAACAAAACAGCGCCAGCAAAAAATGTAACGATGTGTAGTGGCCTAATTTTTGCATTCGCGTCGTAAACTTTACGAGGTCAGTGTTAGATTGAAATTTTTCATTGAAATACCGAAGAAGCTCCTGGGGAAAATTTTTTTAGTATCTGCTCTCAGTAACAAAATTTTGCTGTCTGAATTAAAAGTACAGTTTATCCTTACAAATTAACGTTAAACATTGTGTATATTTTGAGATGGCGGTAGGTTGGTGTGTTGACGCGGGAGACTTGAAAAATGTCACTATGTGCCCTCAGTGGGAACCTTGTCGCTTGCCTTTAGCGCGTGCAGGCGTCCCTGTGCCTAAACTTGGATTTGAGGAATATGGTATCATAAAGGTATATAAAGGTTTTATGGTGATTTTCTTCCAGCCTGGCATCGATTTATATATCTAATTAGTCCTCAAAGGAAATCAATTGTTAGAATGAACAAAGTGTGTACCAGTTCTGGACCAGTGTGTGAATATCGTTCTCCTTAACTTGATGGCTGGTTTCGTATCTTAATTACATAAAGCTTACAACAGCACACTATATCTTCACCACTGATACCACATCTGAGCTGTAAATCTTTGTATCTTCAATCTATTGTCAGGGAAACATTGCACAATCAAAATTTGAAAGAGGTGAATTGGATCTTTCTGTTCCAAAATCCGATTACGGTCAACAAAATTGGGGGTCCTCCTGCATTTCAATGCGACGTTCTTTACAATGACCGTAAAAACGGGTTGTTAACCGGCAATCTTAATCACGCAAGTGCATAGAAAAGCAAGCGTGTTCCTTGTTTATAAGTAACCTGCCAAAGACAAGAGCTTTTGCCAAAACTTTTATCTGAAAGTGACTGGCACCAGTTCTAGTCTCGCCATAACAGGTCACTGTTTATTATTCACCCACTTCACATTAGCTTTGTATTTGTAAATGTAATTATCAATGTCATAAATTCGTTTGCTTGTTGAGGATGGCACTTGTGAATTTTTATTTAAGAAAAGCTGAGTAAAAGTGCACCCTTAATTCAATTTTTAAATTTCAGGTAACAAAAAGTAAGCTTTCGGTTTTGGCAGCTGTTGCCTTGATTTGGAATGCCTCCTTCCATATGTACAGTCATGTTATGTTTTTGCTATGTATAGTATATTAAGATCATAAAACTGAGTAGCCAATAAAATATGTACGTTCTATAGTGTATGTAACAAATGTTTGTTACAAATAATATAATGCAGGTCAGACGTTTTCGCAAAGTTAGAACTCGTCTTCGTACCTACATTTGTAGGGGCGCAAATGCAATTTTTTTAGGGGAGTGTGCATTCAAGAGACCGAGTTTTCGCCACAAAGGACCGATTTATGCGAAATATATGTTGTCGGGGCCGCCCTCGCATTTGTTTGAAGTTCGCGCATCCTACGCCGCGCATAACACGGAAACGAGATCAAGGATGTACATTTCGCGAAAAGTTATTGTCGTCGTAGGTAATTAACTTCTTTCTTAAAGCGTCAAAAAGTAGCAAAAGTATCATCGTTTACAGAAGACAAGAGTAAATCAAAGAAAATTCCCTTAGTTTTCCAAGGCATAACTAAACGAAAATACATCGGAACTAAACATAACTGTCACTAAGTTGCATCTTAGCCGTCTTCCTGACAAAGGCGATTAGGACCAGGTGGTAGAATAATTGGGTTGGGGGTTGGGGTGTGTGACACTCCCCACACCCCTCAATTGCGTCATTTAGTGGGTAAATCGAGATATTCCTCTATGAAGTGAATATCACTGATGCAAATGAAGCCAACGAATTTACCTGATTTGACAAATAGAAGGATGGTAAATCGAGAAAACTTGGTTGTTGTACAGAATGTGGACTCGCTAAATGAAGAAAATTGAAGTCTTGAAGTATTATAGAACTGACTTATAAGTGAAAGACTTCTAGATGTCGATTTCCAATGCATCAAACTATCCGTTATTCACGGACTTACCTTAGCTTTGTTCATTTTTTTGCCACTGGAACGAATTTAGTCAGGAAGATTAGAAAAGCATTTTATTCACAGTGAAAATAAGAAAACTTGGGAAGCGGGCGCCGTTCACACAACAAGCAGCAAACACATAACTTCACTGTTGCTCCAGGATGCTGCAGCGCGGATGCCAAAGAACCTGTCAACCAATTGTTATGGGAACTTTCGGCGAGGACAACAGGATGATAAAAATCAGTCAGCAACTTCTGATCACTTGTTTTGGATTAACAAACACATCAGTGGTCCGATTCAGCCTGTGCCGTTATGATCTCCTCGTCAGCGGGTGTGAGTATAACTGTCGCTATGTGAACAGCAAAATTTAGTAAGAAATTTGAGATACAAAAGAAGAAAAGCGTTACAACACGAATCATTGTACCTCCAAAACTATACACCACAATAATTTGCAAAAAGTAGTTTGCAAAACTATGGAACTTTATACCACAAAAGTAGATGCAACTAATGTCGTCGGAGGGAGAGGGGCTGCTGATAAAAGACCACTACTTAATGACGACTTATCAATTTACTGTCGACACTTTGGAGGTCCAAAAGTTTATCTCTCAAGTCCATTTTGATGACCATGCCCTTTCAGCTAACAATTTTGCGGTTTTGCAAAAAGCACGTAGGCTACAGTATTTTCGAAAAGAAGGGGTTCCGCACCCCCAATCCACCAATAATACTATTCGTTTCAGCCACCGCTCTGACACCGCAGTCAATGTCTGTTTGGTTATCAAGTTTTACTTTAGGTCAAAACATCAAGAATCTCTTAGGCTTGCTTCCATCCAACGCCAGGTTATAGTATTTGATGGCGTTGGTTCATACCGGCTTGGTGCGTATTTGCAAATAATTGATGTCTCTATCTTGATCACTTTCCACCCGCACGTTCACTGTTGAATAATAGGAAATATACAAAGTAACATTTATGAAACTTTAGAAAAGCCTGGACAAGAATAAGAACTGAACTATCAAAATGAACAGAATGGTAAAAAAATTACTGTAGTATACATAACGTACTTTGTTACCGACTTCGTTTCTCGTACGCAATATTCCTACCACTCATATTTGAATTACATGTCCCTCGACTTTCAGGCTTATGTGAACCAATTATTCCTAAACGCTAGATCAGTGCCTCCTGTGCTGCCAGAAACGTTGCTCTTGTGAAATAATTATTTACAGGACCTCGGAGTCATAAAGGCCATCTTAACACACTCCAGGAAAGATGTGGCCGAGCCTATTTTAACGGACACTTGTCTTGTTAGGTCGTATAGTAGACGTTAGGCTGTTATGTGCAAGGTAAACTATTTACGGGAATTTTGTACGGATACATTTTCAAGTCGAGTCATGTTTCGTAATGGGACCGTTGGAGTGTTTCCAGCAAACCATTAGCAAAAATTTGCCGTTTCGTACGACACGGCGCGTATTTTGCTTGGCCAATATTACACAGACGTACAGAAAAGGATAGATGATTTGTAAAACGATCTTTTAATGATAACTGTCGTACATGCTATGAAAGTTCTATTAGATTGGTGCACAATTATGATTTTTTAAGGCTAAACAATGTTTATGAAAAGCAGACAGTTGGCTACTCCGCTCCTTTGAGGGCAAACACCCCTAACACGAGGATGCTTTTCATGGACTCTTTTTGTCTGACTGTATATATCTGTGCAAATACGAGAAGGCTTAATGAGACGAAACCTCTTCAGCTTGTTGTAGTAACACATTTTGCTCAACAGTCGGTTATATTTCTATTTCTCAGTCTGGTCATCTTCATCTATGTTCAATGAACGACTAACCTTCATGGAGCAGCACAGGCCCAGGTGACGTAGAGTGAAAAGACTTTCCCCGAAAGATGCCGTGATTCCCAGCACTGATTTTCAAACCTTGTTATAAGTTGTTGTCATACTGTCAGATAGGTCCTTGTGGTCAAGAAAGTTTCCAACATTTTTGAAGTTTGAATTTGCCACGGCTGGTAGAGCAACCAGATAAAAACAGTGATTACAAGAACACTGTTGGCTCCACAAATACAAGAGGGATCATTGAAAGAATATAAAAGAATCATAGCTTTACAGCTCAATAAATATTGTGAAAACCATGTTTGAAGACTTAATCCATTTTGCAAGACCTCAATTGTGTTGTATATTAGTATGATATAATTACGTTTTTCCTGAGTATACGAACATCACAACAACTGAATAGTTATGTTTTACAAATGCAATTGAAAGGCAAATACGAAGTTTGCAAACCAATACAACATTATTGTTCATTGGCTCATTATAGTCTTCAGGATAAAATATGTAAATGCTTGTTCCAATGAAGGCTTTACTGAATTTAGAATTAAATAAAGAATATCATACATCGATCTGAAGATTTGTTCTGCGTCTTGAGAGCTTACGGTCATCAAAGACAGAGTGTAGTTTTCAATACAGGACACAACGAATGTATGCAGAAATTCAACTGTCAAGTACAGATCCTTCTTAATAAAACTGTGAATTGGCAACATTTATGTTGAGCTTACAGGAAAACAGACACTAACAGTGAAATTTTATTCTGTAAAAATCGACAACAATGTTGACTTTCATAAAGACTGTGAAATAAGTCGGATTCGTAATAATACTGTGAAATAGACCAAATTGGGACATCAGGTGGAAAACGCAGTCGTAATAAGAACTTGAAAACTAAGACCACGACGAACAACATTTTAGCTCGTCTCGAAACGTCCTAGGAGAATCCATATATTATCTAAATGGATTGATTTGTGAAGTATATTTTATATAAAAGCATGGAATAACTAACAGAATCCATGTAATACCTTA
>JANTCA010006808.1:0-29346 GCA_024741275.1 Chironex yamaguchii
ACGCATAGCCAAACAATCAGCAAACAAACTATTCCTAAAGGGAAATGGAAAACGTAAAGGATCTACTACTACTTCTCTTGTCCCACTAAACGCCAAAAAAAGTTAAATGCGCAAAAGGAGTTGTTAAAGTTAATACTTCAGAAAAGTTGTAAATTCAAAGGTTGAATAAATAGTTGAAATTGAAAATGCTTGGTCTTATTACTTTATAGTACAATGCATAATTAAAAATCAAAAAATTCTTTTATCTTCCTTCTATTTCTTATCATTTATTTCTTTACAATCCTAACATTAATAATACAAGGTCTGTCATTAAATATCAATGCACTAAAATGAAAGTAGATAATAGGATGTCAACTCCTTTTTGAATAGTTGGTTTTTTCCAAGATTGACAAAGGACCACCACATGGCGGACGCTATGATCCAGGATACCCACGAGGGAGGGCCAGACGAGGTAAAATCAACTTTATGTTCACTTACACTTAGTATATCTATCATCTTTTTGTTGGCTAAGTGGTATATCAAATAATATGGACCAGGTTTCATAGAGTGCAGGGATATTATGCTTGTTGATTTTCCGTTTGTTTCCTATTTACCACTGGCATTTGTATATAGGATTGCAGTAATGCCTTGGCATCCTCAAGTCAAAGTTAGGAAGTGATTTTATGGTCTCTTCATTCCAAGATGTACTATGCAATGGCTTCTTGCTAGACGAGATAAATAAATTGGAAACAATGGTGCTCTTTTTGCTGCATTAGCAAGGACTTTTGGAAGTAATGAAATAATCTGATCGGCCTAAAGTAGAGATCTTTCAATGCCACATCATTGACTGTGTATGAGAATGTCTGAGTAAAAATAGACATTAAATGACTTGGTTTTGTCGAAATTGATGAACTCATGCTTGCTTCTAATATATTTGAATCCTTTTTTATTCCAGGATTGACGACAGATCACCACCTGACACAGGGGTCGCCACTAGATATCCACGAGGAAGGGCCGGCCGGGAAGTAGAGCCAACCTTATATTTACTTACACTTAGTATATCTATCATCTTTTTGTCGGCTAAGTGGTATATCAAATAATATGGATCGGGTCTAACAGATTGCAAGAAAACTAGGCTAGTGGTTATTTGGTTTGCTTTCTAATTACTACTGCAATCAGATTATAGGATCACTCTAATGCCTTGGCATCCTTATTGAAAGTGAAAGTTAGCAAGTGATTTTATGGTATCTTCTTTCCAAGATGTACTATGCAAAGGCTTCTTGCTAGACGAGATAAATAAATTGGAAACAATGGTAATCTTTTTTTTTTCATTAGTAAGGACTTTTGGAAGTAATGAAATAATCAGATTGGCCTAAAGTAGAGATCTTTCAATGCCACATCATTGACTGCGTATGAGAATGTCTGAGTAAAAATAGACATTAAATGACTTGGTTTTGTCCGAATTGACTAACTCATGCTTGCTTCTAATATATTTGAATCCTTTTTTATTCCAGAATCGACGACTGAGCACCACCTGGCACAGGGGTTGCCACTAGATATCCACGAGGAAGGGCCGGCCGGGAAGTAGAGGCAACCTTATATTTCTTTACACTTAGTATATCTATCATCTTTTTGTCGGCTAAGTGGTATATCAAATAATATAGGTGGTATGTCAAATAATAATATCGGGTCTAACAGAGTTCAAGAAAACTAGGCTAGTGGTTACTTGGTTTGCTTTCTGATTACTACTGGAATCAGATTATAGGATCGCTCTAATGCCTTGGCATCCCTATTGAAAGTGAAACTTACTAAGTGATTATGCGGCCTCTTCTTTTCAAAATGTACTAAGCAAAGGGTCCTTTCTAGAAGAGAGTAATAAATTGGAAACAATGGTGCTCTTTTTGTTGCACTTGTCAGGAGTTTTGTAAGAAATGAAGTAATCAGATCGGCCTTAAGTAGAGATCTGTTAATCCTTAAACCATTGACTTCATATGACAATGTGTGAGTAGAAATAGACATTAAATGACTTAACTTCTGTCCAAATTGATCAACTCTTGCTTGAGTCTGATAAATTTGAATATTTAATTTTTTACCAGGATCGACGAGGGAGCACCACATGGCACAGCAGTTGCCACTGGATATCCATGAGGGAGGGCCGGTCGGGAGGCAAATGCAACTTTCGATATATTTACATGCAGATGACTGATAGGCTTTCTGTTGTACAAGTTGTATATAGGATAACATTCGCCATTTTCAATAAAATGCAACAAAATTGTGGTAGTGGATATTGCATTAGCCTCGTTCATGGTACTGGAAGTGGATTGTACTAACGTTTTGCCATCTTCAATGGAAGAGATTTCTAAGTGATTTTGTGGCATCTCCTTTCCAAAATGTACTAACAAAGGCTTCGTTCTCGATGCCATTGATGAATTTGAATCAATTTTTCTCATCACAGGGAAACTTGGAAGGACTTTTGCAAGAAATTAAATAATTAGATAGGAGGAAAGTAGAGATCTGCAAACACAGAATCATAAATTTCCTATCAGAATGTTTGAGTGAAAATAGACATTTAATGATTTGGGTCTGTCCAAATTGATGAACTCATGCTTGTGACTAAGCATTCACATTATAAGTACACATTATGACTGTACTTGGAAGTTGGGGGCTATTAAGAAACCAAAATAACAAAGCCATTTTTTGCTTCTCCTTTCCAGAGACCATGGCTATTTCCAGAGGCAAGTGTACAAATGACCCAGATAGCTTCTTTTATATCTGTGGAGAGGTCAAATTGACTGATCACAGGCTCAATATCAACACTTTTGTGCAACAAGCCTACTTTGTGTATGAGAGGGAAGCTTGGGAATCATTTAGTGATGTAGTTCAGAGATTCATAGGCAATGAAAAAGCAAGCGATTACAAGAAAATTGTTCAGAGATTACTAAGAGCATTTCAGAAGCTGGGATGCAATATGAGTATCAAACTAAATTTTCTGTACAGTCACCTAGACAGGTTTCCTGCAAACTTGGGTGATGTTAGCGATGAGCAGGGAGAGAGATTCCTTCAGGACCTCAACAACATTGAGGAACGGTACCAAGGAAGATGGGACCCACACATGATGGTGGACTATTGCTGATCCATCAAAAGGGACTGCCCTCAACCCAAGCATTCCCAGAAAAGCTACAAGCGACGATTTCTGCCTGCATGAACTTTACCTCGGCATTGAAGATGACATTGAACTTTGCTCTTCTGCATGTGAACTAGGTTTGTGATAGTTATGTTCATCCCTTGTCACATATATAACACAAATGTTATATTCAATTTTATTAACTCTTTTATAGTTTTAATTTCACAGATACTGATATTATTGGTCTTTAATCCCTTATTTTTACTTTATTGTGCTTTAAATGCAGTATTTTTGCATGTGTTGTGCAAAGAGTGGACTTGACTGCCAACCATTAAAGTGAAAATTGAAGGTCTGGTCGTGTGTTGTGCAGCAAAATCTGGACATAAAGTGCAAAAACTAAGACCATATTCGAACTCAACGCATCGGAATTGGTCGGAATATGCCCTAAAACCTCATTAAAAAAACTTTGCTCTTCCGTGGATGGTGACCGAGCTGACTGAAAATAATCAGCTAAAACATAGACAACTTAAGTCCCTTTAATGAAGAATTAGATCTCTAAACTATGTCATGACCATAAAGCGATTACCTATGTAGATTCTCTGCATTTTTTGCTGTTTTAGTACAATTGCTCTACATACCAGATACCATTGGTCAATCTTAGAATACCATCAAAATAATGACATCCTTATTTCATTGCCATAATGAAGAATTAGCTGCAGGAAACGACAGAGAAGGCATCTCACTAAATTTGCCTAAAAAGAGATGACTCGCTTTTGCTTGAGCAACAGCAGTCAACATCAGCATAATGTGAACACATTTTCCTCCTAAAGATATTTGATGCTGGATCCCATGTCACAACCATCACAAATCCCTTAGACCCTCCATTTGCTTACTTTAATGTGACTTCTTACAGCATACCTACTCAGTCCTACCCTCCCCTTCTCATGTCTTCACCACATACTTTTTGCATATTTGATGTTGACAACAAAACTGCATCATGTTTCTCTATTGTAGTAATTGTCTATAAAGCATATATAAAGCATGTAAAATTTGAATTAGGAGAATGAGTTGAGGTGGCTCAACAAAGTAAGAGAACTTTCTGTGTCTGTGGTATCTGAAGTTACACCTGTAGTCCTGGAGAACTACTGTTGCTATATTTAAGGTCTCACAACACTAGGTTTGTGGCAGAACTATAACTGCAAGCACCTTAAAGTGCATGCAGTTATCTTCTAATGTAATGAATTCAAAAATGTGACACCTGACAGTGAGCAGCAAGTCAAATGAAAGCCTAATAATTTGCCTTGTAACAAATGATGATAGGACAAGGTGTCCCTGGTATAGTTTTGGTTGTTCCAACTGTCTCTAATGACGAAGAAGCTTTACCCAAAGATGTTAAGACTGTGCCCTACAATACAAGATGGAAAGGCTCTTTTGACATATAGCCTAAAGAAGGACAAGGCAGCTTTAATAGCAATGAAGGATTTTGTTCAAAAAGAAAAATTATGCGTTCTTTGAATTCTAAACTAAGAAATCTACAATCATCAAAACACAGGTTGTTATAGTGATGTTTCCTATTGCTGTATTTGATAAAAAAATATGAAAACCTATTTTCAGTTTGCTACTTGAGGTCATAGTGAGTGTTGTGCTTTGCCAAACTCAAAAGTTCCTAATTTAACAAAGATGTCCTAATTGATATTTGTATGTTATGACCATCAGTATCTTAAGGTAGAATGCCACAATTAAATCATGAGAAGGAAAGTGATTGTTATAAATGAGTTCCAAACATGTCTTTGTCTTACTTTTCATTCATCTGACTTTTCATTGTCAATCAAAATTGCAATGAGATAAATTCTAAAAAAATTGAGGCTTGTAAGTTTGCTTCCAAGGAAAAAGGCAATCCAGATAAAACAGCACCAGAAGATCGATGGAGTTCCTTTCACCGGAAGCCTCACAATATGATACAAAAACCCCTTCACTTTCTGATTTTCACATTGACAAGGAAGGTATAATTAAAGAGCAGGAAATAACCATAGATAAATTAGGATCCAAATCTTGTATATGAAATGAAGTGACTAAAGGAATAAAGCAAAAGTCAAGTTATACCTATATCAGCAAATATGGAGTGTTTTACAGCTGTTCTACCTAGTGGAAACAGTTGATCCTTGAAGAGGAGGGGCCTCCTGAAAGGCTGGCTGAGGTATCCTTGATACAAAAGGGAAATGTCATGGCAGCTGATCAATGCTAAAAGAGATGGCTTCATTTTGACGTGCTGGGGATGCAAGATAAAAAGAAGTGTAAAGTATGGCTCCTCATATTTTTCATTGTCCCACTTGAAACTGCAGGACATCATGTTTCTGGTCTATCTGCAGTCCTTTGGGTCACCAGAATGCTGAACTTGCAGTTGAATGATGTCTTGCTTAGCACCCCTGGGGTTGTTGTCAACATTGAGGAGTCTTTGCTGGTACAGTATAAGTACAACTGGGGGAGGTTAGGCCAAAGAAATATATAGTATATACAACATCTAATGTAAGGAAGGCAATTAAGCTGTTGAAATTCAGGGGTGTGCATCTTAATCCCTATAACCCAGCAGTATGTTCACCTGGGGTCAATCACGCATTACCTATCGATGACTTTGGAGTACTGCCTTAAAATAGCAGCAAATAAAAACAGATTAAATTACTGGGTTCAGATAGTTGACAGCTACATGCAAGGAGACCTAAGCAGAGGAAAATGTCAAGTAGCACAGATAAATATGAAGGAAAAATAGGTTGTAAAGCAGACAAGAAAAAGAAACTTCAAGCCAACCAAGCCAAGGTTCACTTGGGAAATGTGAGTAAATTAATCATGCTGATTTTGTTACAATTATTCAAATCAAATTATCTTAACAAGAAATTGATGATTTAACGAAAAAAATTCATTTCAAGTTCAGCAGAAAAAGTGCATAGCTGCACTCAATTCTCATTTGGAGCAATAAATAATTGCGAGACAGTTGCAGGAGAGGTACCTTGAGAAGAAGAGGAAGATCTATAATCTTTTTGTAAATTTGGAGAAGGCCTTGAACCGAATTTTAAGGAAGGCTATAGAATAGGCTCTGAGAAGGCAGCTTGTTTCTAAATATCTAGTCCAGTTGGTGATGATGCTGTACATGGAATCGAAGTCGAGTGAGAGTTGCTGCAGGGCTGTCAGATGAGTTTCCCATAAAAGTGGTGTCCATCAGGGTTCGGCCCGTAGTCCACTGCTCTTCTTACTGGTAATGGAGGAGGCAACAAAGGAGTGCAGAGGTGAGGACATCTGGGAGTTGCTTTACATGGATGACCTGGTGTTTCTGCAGAGAGTATTGAGGCAGTCGAGCAGATGTTGATGGATTGGAGACAGGCAATGGCAAGACAGGAATAAAGGTCAACATCAGTAAGACAAAGATTATGGTGACAGGAAAGAAAACTGAAGTTATCAAGTCAGGCAGATACCCATGCGAAAATTGTGGAGGGGGGGGGTTGACCAAAATTCGATTTTATGTACCTCTTGCCAGTACTGGTGTGATGTTCAGGATTGAAAAGACTAACTGAAGGCCCAAACTTCCAATGTCCTACCTGCAGTGGTCGTAGTCAACCCCAGGAAGAGGAAGAAAATGATGACAACTACATAGATGGAGATGTTGTTGATGAAGTAAAGTAGTTTTGTTACCTCAGTGACCTATTAGACTCTGAAAGAGGAAATGAAAGAGCTGTCAGGATGAGAGTCTCTGCTGCATGGCAGAAGTGGAGAGAGATTGCCAGTCTTCAAGTGAACATGTGCATACCATTGAGGAATAGGGGACAAATTTGATGCGTGTATCGGGTCAGTACTGTTGTAAGGCTCAGAGGGCTGGCCAGTGACAGATAGACTTAAGATGGTGCTGATCAGCTGTGACAGAAGAATGCTCCCGTACATGGCTGGACTAACCTGGCAAGACTAAATCAGAAGTGAAAACAGAAAACAGATGTGGAGTCATCAGAAACATTACTGAGAAGAAGACTGTGATGGTTTGGTCATGTCATGAGGAGAGATCTGGGGAAGCCCCTTGGAAGAATTGTCAACCTGAATGTGGATAGTAAACGACCACCTGGAAGGCAAAGGAAGAGTTGGATGAGAACCATTGATGAAGATATGAGGCATATCGGGCTCAGAGAAGATGATGCTATAAACAGAGACAAATGGAAGTCTCATAAACCATCAAACCCCATAGTTATGTAGAGGAAGACATTAAACGAAGAAAGTAAAGTAACCAATAAAAGAGGCCCATAAAATATTTATAAGCTCTTAGCTCAAATTAACTTGTGCTTTTAATCATTTTATGAAAAAACGAGTGACCTTTATCATACCATGAGCTGATGTAATAATGGAAAGCAAGCATTTTTCTTCTTCTTTTGTCCAACAAATAATTATTCCAAAATGCAGACACCGGCAAGTAAAAATGTTGCAAAACAAAAGAATCTACACGGAGAATAAAAACCTCAGCATAAGTATATGGCTCCAATAAGTTCCACAATGTGGTAAATGGGTTATTCTAGTTTTAAAATTTTTAAGGTCTACAAAGTTAACTCAAGTGTTAACCAATTAACACTATTGGTACATAAGATGCGCTGAAATAGACTAAAAAGGCGATTGTAAGACATTGTGCTTTCCAAGGACCAATAACATCAATGGGCTGTAAACTGCAAGATTGTGTAGCATAGACCTTTTAATCGTGACAAGACGTCTCGCGATATCTTTGTGTCCTAATTGATGTGGTTTTTAAATTTAAAGGTAACAAGATTTAACAAAAAAGAGTATTGGCACTGACAAAATAATGGAACCTACACATCAATTCTTAAAATTCAAAATGGTCTGAAAAAGACCCAACTGGCAGAAACAAATGGACCAAGAACTACACGTTGCTCGGTACTAACGACTCAGATCAGTCGTAACCGTCATCGACTTTATAAAGCCAACTCTGTTTTGTGAAAAAATGAGTGTCAAAATGACTCGACTTTAAGTGGAGATGACATCTACCAGATACGATAAGGTACAGTGTCACATAAACGTGGTCCGTCGTGGGTACAGCTGCTGCACCCATAACACAGATAAAGACAGGCACGGATACAGACGAACGGGAATTGCAGGGTACATTGTAGCAATGGCCTTCCTTGTTAACAATGGTGACGAGAAAAACATTGACACAGCTGTCAAATTACTTAGGCCTTTAGAAATTCACATGCAGACACGCACTCATCCGAGTCATCGTGTGATCTCAATCCCTGACATGTCTTCACAACACGACCAAAATGAAAACGGACATGTTTGGTGCAGAATATTGCATTCTTTCACAGAATATCACGACATGATACAGTATAACCAACAATCCTCTGTCAAAAATAATTCCAGCGAATAGAGTGAACCTTGTAAATCACTTCAGCACACTGCCATAAGATAAGCACATGGCAGACAATTCATACGTTTGCAATGGCGCGAATATGAGAAGGTACACCTTAAGGAGGTTTGGGGACAAGTAAGAGGGACGACGGGAAAATGACTATTCTTATTAACTTTCGTGACACTAATGTTTATGGCAAGGACATACTTATCCAAGCGCCTTATCTGTATTCATCGACGTAGGGGCCGCGGCTGGGAGTCCTGGCTCTCCAACAAGAATACCCCTTTTGTAGAAAATGTCCTATTGTAAAAGAATTTGGTTTGGTTTTGGTTTCTTCAAAATGTCTGCTCAGATTTCCCGATTTACTGTAAAACTACCAATCAGGCCCACAGCGAGAAAAGGGTACCATGCAATTGTGAAACCCGGAAACTGCAATTAAATGTAATTGCTGCTGACATATTTTGTTATTGCGACGCCTCAAATCCAATTGGAGAATAAGGATTAGGGTCCTAATCCCGGTCAAATGTTTAAAGTTATACATCACACAAGCTAACTTTAATATAATCTGAACATAAAAACACTCACCAATATACCAGAGGATGATGCAAAAATGACCAGCAAGCTCCTTTGTGTTACTTTTTACTAACGAGTTATCCTAGACTGGTTACAAATGATTTGGGGGAATACATATACCATAAAGATCAAAACTACTTGCCTAAAACGAGGAGTTGAAAAGTCCCAGCAAGTTGCATGGTCGAAACTGACAATCAAGACTTTTAATATAATCCTGTGTGCGTTTATAAACCGAAATTAGTTTCCTCTAAAAATTCCCCTACTTCTATTATGCTTTCTGTTTCTATGTTTGTATTATAGGACATAATACTACCCCAGGGTTTACTCAAGTACTGTTTCAAACTAGCCTATAAGACGAAATTCAGGATTTCTACTTTCATGTTGAAGGAATTTAATCAATTTTATCATAACTATCAGCTTATAACTTACTCGTTGACACTCGTCAAATCTACCTAAAGAGTTGGCAAGATTGCCTGGAGACAACAGATATCTTGACGGCAAAAGTTACTAGAATTGGAGACATTTGCACTGAAACTAGATCAAAGATTAAAATGTTACCACTTTCATTGAAGATATAAAGTTCTAGCTGACCAGAAAACATTTATTTAGTCACAAATGGTCGATAAATGTAGCTTGAGAAGAAACCTGGATGCATTTTACTACTCGAAAAATAGCACGAAATTCTTATGAGTATCATAACAAACACCAAAGTGCAATGGTGATAAAAAATTAAAAGGGAATTCTCCCCTATAGTATGAAGAAGACAGCATAATACATCAGAAATACACAATAGGGGTGTGAATTTAAAATCAGTATGGCCTGATACTTAACTACTTTATAAGCTTCTCTAAAACTCTCATTTATGTATACCCTTCCATTAATGTTTTACTTGTTTTTGCTGTATTGGCTATGTGTTTACGTTTTGCAATTCTTTCGTAATCTCAACCAAAAACAGGTTTCTGTTTAGTGACCCTATTAAGTAGCAGAACGGGACAAAATCAATTCAAATGATTAATTTGCCTGTAGGTAAAATGAATTAATACTGATCATTGATATTTTCCTTGTTCGAAAGGTATATATTTTTCTAATTAGCTCAACCGTCTTTGTATTTACTTGCTGCATGTTTAAATATACAGATGGGAAGAGTATGTAATTCCTTGATGATGATAAGGATGAAGATTACCAACCAGATGCTGCTATAGATGATCGAGAAGATATTCTTCTTGACGAAGTTCAAAAAGCTATAAATTATCTGAAGTCATGAAAAGCACCCGGTCTTGGCAACATCAGCACAGAGATGCTGAGAGCTCTGGATGATGCATCCACTACATTTTGTAACAGGATCTACAGAAGTGGTGTTCTTCCAAGAGACATGACTGACTCTATCTTTGAGAGACTGGCAAAGAAAGTGAATGCCAGAGAGTGTACAGAGCAGGATGTTGAGCCTCATGAGTTATGTACTAAGAGTTATCCTGAGAGTGATCCTCTCCCGCAATAAGAGAGATGCTGAAGACGAGGTGAAAGAAACACAGAGTGGTTTCATCGTGGGTAAGGGTATTATACAGGGCATCTTTAACCTGAGGATCATCAGTGAAAGATTTATCAGCTTGGACAAGAACGTTCACGCCTGCTTCATAGATTATCAAAAGGCATTCGATCGGGTCAGCCGTATGAAAATAATAAAGGTGTCCTGAAAAGATCGAGATAACAGAGAGATGTGACTATCATCAAGAATCTGTACTGGAGCCAGAATGCATATATAAGAATGAAGAATGGATACTCTGCTGGGGTCAAGATCAGGAGAGGAGTTAGTCAAGGGTGCATTCTGTTGCCTTGTGTTTTTATTTTCTACACAGAGTTCATTTTTAAAGCCATTGAGGACATGCCGGTATAAACATCGGAGGACATAACATCATAAAATCTACGATATACCAATAACACGGTTCTACTGGCAGAGAGTGAGTCTGACCTACAAGCATTGAGCAAGGTGAATTAAGTTGGGAAGTAGTTGAGAATGAGGATGAATGTGAACAATGGCGATGGCTAAATCGAAGACACGTCCTGCACTGAGAATATATTTGATCCTCGAGGGTGAGGGAGTGATGCAAGTTCAACAGACAGTTCACTTGGGTCAACTTTTTACGGAAGATGGAAGAAATGATAAAGACATCGAGAGAAGATTAAGTAAAGTGAGAACTAATTTAATGAAAAGGAGAAGTGTGTTAACTAACATCAGGATGTCAGTAGAAACAAGGAGAAGAATTCTGCAGTGCTATGTCTGGTCAACTTTTCTGTATGGGGCAGAGACCTGGACTCTCTCAAACCAATGCAAGAAGAAATCAGAAGCGTTTGAGATCTGGACTTACAGACAAAGATACCAACAAGAGTGTACTGCAAAGAATTAAAATACCACTCCAGTTACTAAAGACTATAATCAACCGCAAACTACGATATTTTGGCCAAATTATCAAAGACAAACAGCTGCAACGGGCACTGCTCGAGGCCAAAATCAATAGCAAGAGGCCACGGGGAGACTAAGAGCAGACTTGACGACCAACATTTACGGGTGGATCCAACTCGATTGATCTCAAGCTATAGGAGCCGCACAGGATACAAGAGGATGGAGATCCATCAATTCATCCAACGCTTCATACCATGGAACCTGATGATGATGATGATGTTTATATTCCATAAACATGACTCTGTTATTCAAAGTAGGGAGAAATGTGAGAGTTCTACCCCCAGGAAGTGGCCAAAAAGCTTGGTTGTTTGAAGAACGAGAGGGTTGCGTTAAACAACCATCACGGCAGAAAGGTTTGGTGAAGGACATAAAAGAGGTTTGAGTGTTGGCTTTTAAGTCTGAGGGTTACCAGTTCGAGCCCGGTCGGCTCCGACTTCGTGCAGCTATTGTGGTAATACCCACTCTTGACAAATATATAAAAGGCACTGTGTCTGTTGAGGTATTACATAAATCTGACACTGATGAAGGCTTAAGCCGAAACAAAAAAGACTAATGAATTTCCCCTTACCCACCGCAGGGTTTCGTCTCGTAATACCAAGGACTTTGAATGTCCTTCACCAAACCTTTGTGCCGTGATGGCACGGAATGTAAGAACATACAACAGAATGTGGTATTATGCTAAATTACTGTGAATTATCTAGGGGGTGCTATAGTTTATTAGATAGAACTTATTTTCGTGTCGGCATTTTGAAATTAGTTCGGAACGTTTGTTAAGGACGTTTTTGTTGTTGTCTTTGATGATATGCAGCTTTTCCGATGCGCAGAGGTAGCACCTTTTAGAGGTGTTGCTGTATGGTTGGGCTGATGTGATAATGGACCATTGGATTCGGTAGTCTAATTTGTTGTCTTGAAGTTGCCAGATGTATTTGAAAAGTTCGTTGCTGTTAGAGTACTTTTTGTTCTTAAATGACAGATTATGTTGAGCATAACATTGTTTGAATGTTCCTTGAGTCAGACCAATGTAATTTTTCCCGGTTGTGTGTTCGTTTGTGGTTACTCTGGCGTTGTAGATGATGTTGGTGGTGAGGCAGTTGTTGTCCAAAGGGCAGTCTTCTTTTTTGCGGCAGTTGCATAATTTCGATAAGGCCATGTTTTCGGTACAGCTGTAACTAAATTTGAGGTTGTTCTTTTTGAAGATGCTGTGGGTTTTGGGGAAGTGCTTGTTTATTAGCTTGCAGAATTATTGCCGATATTGGTGCGGACGCTCTTGTTATATGGGGTATTATACCAGATGATGTTCCGTCGTCTGTTTTTCTTGTATGTGTGGTTGGGCCATGGTTATTGTAGGTGAGAGGGTGATTAAATCCGCAGGATTTTAGGGCCTTTTTATAGATGGGTTTGGTTTTACTAAATTCTGTTTCATTGCAGGATAGGCTTGAGATTCGGCGGCTAATGTTCTCTGGAAGTTGCTTGATGATGCTAGGTGGGTGGTTGGACTCTATGTTGATGTATAGTGGCAGGTCATTAGTCCGAAACATGATAAACAGTTACAGTGCAGACAAAGGTAACAAAGCATTTAACGCATACAAGGAAAGAAAACTTGATTTTTACATCGATATGACATACTGACGACATTTTAGTGTGATCGCTCTCTGATTTTGAAGTTCAGTTTTCAAGTTTACTTGAACCTCTAGGATACATTCATCAGCAATTCTGTTTAAGGGCTAAACTATACAAAAGTGTTTATTAACAAAGCACAGTGGGTAAAATCTGGTGTTGAACATACTTAAATTGGAACTAAATGATGAGATGAGTCTTATTAATCAACATTAAATATAAAGTTATGCACTTTGACCAATTGATGTTACATGCCATTATTAATAAAATAAGCAAGTAATTTTCCATCTCTTCTGGAAAGAAGAATAATGTTGTATTGCCTTCTTAGAACAGATGTTATCAAGTTGGCCTTGAGTTTACGAGGAACAATATATTTTTTTGCTTGTTGTGCAAATGTGTTGCTAACTTACCAATCAAGGAGCAAACTAATTTTACAGTATATCTTTGATTTTTATCTCGACATGATTTAGAGAATACTTGTAACCTCTCCAATATTTCCAGACAATGCAAACAGCTTTAGGACAAGTTGGCGTGTAGAAATATCTACCATTTAAATCCGCTTCGCTACAACGATTGTACCACCATCCTCCGTTTCCATAAACTGTCGCGCAATTTCCTTCCTGAAATCTGTCATTGTCCTTGTCAGTGGTCGTAAAAGGGCTTCCATTGTGGATTCTCATAGCATCACCAGCATTGCCTATTAGATAAAAAGATAAGAAACAACAAATTGTTTGATATGCAAAACATAAGACAGTTCTTTTTATTAACGTTATTTCATTAAGACAAATAGACTAATGTATAAGACTATGTAAAAGATATTACGGCAGTTTAAAACTAACCTAACTACAACATTGTTGATGTAAACTAATATATTTATTGCAGGTTATGCTGTCTTTATGTCTGCTTTGCCATTAATATTTTACAACTCCATCAATTTTGTTGAGAATTAGCTGTTTTGTATACAATCTGGTTGATATCTGTGTATTAAAGAGTTATCAGCTCCCTGTGTCTTTTACTAAGAAAGTTGTTGGTGCTGTTAAATAGATTTTCTCTCTCCTCTTCAGTGGCTGACTTAGCCACATGACTTTTGTTAGTTGCTATTCATCTAGTCTAATCTTCATGTTAATGTACAAACTATGGTTAGAACTATGGTTCTGGAGTGTTTTCTGATCCTCTTCTCCTTTGCACTGATGTATATCTTGACATTGGTTTGGGTCCAGTGCCTAATTAGTGAGTCACAAATAGAGCACATTGAAGTACCTCTTCAAATCATTTCTGTAATACTTTCACTAATGATCAAAGATGGCAGCTGCATTTATTTATAGCAATATGGCTTCCAAAGTTCAATCTGTGCCTTTCAATGGGAAGAAAAAGCCATAGCTGAACGTTTCTGATAAAATGGTCCTCAAGTTGAGAGGACATTAGAATATTGTTGTAGGGAACAACGTTGAGCCCTCAGGAGATGGAATTACAGACAAGGAGAAAGTAAATGAGAAAAAAGACAAAATGTTACATATGCCACAATATCATTAGCTGTTAAACTCCATCAACTAAAATATGTAAGGAATACAGATAGTGCCCAGAAAGCATGAGATAACATGGCTGTAAGATTTGAAAAGAAATCATTATCTGCAAGTATTCACTATGAAAGGAAACGTAATTCTATTAGAATGACATGTTGAAAATTTTTGGAGCCTACCGAGAGAATAAAAATAATTTCTAACTACTAAAAGACATTGGTGACCCAATAGTTGAATCTTAATTATTTATTCTGCCCTCACGTTTGGCAGACTGCTGTGATGGTTTAATTACTGTACTGAAGAAATTTTTAGTGATGATAAACGAAAACTTACATGGCAAAGATAAAAGAAACTATAAACAGTCGGATTCAAAATTAAGAGTAAACGTAAGGATGCCTTGGTAGTCAATAAAAGTGTAGATTCATTGAGAGCAGAAACTGTAAATGTTGTGGTAGGTCTGGACATTGTGCAGCAAAATGCAATGCAGATAGCAATTTTGCAAGATCTAGTTGCTTTCCTGGAAAATGCCCTGCATGTGGTAAAACAGGTCATTAGGCAAAAAATGTTAGGAGGGGTCAGAGGGGGAATTCCGATGACAAAACTGGATTTTATTCAATTCGATGTTTATGGTTCAAAGCCAACTGCATCTTGTCACATTTATTGACAACTGCTTAAGATTTAATAATAAGAAGAAAAAGAAAAAGAAGAAGAATCTGGAGTGAAGGAGTGGTTATCAGAGTGGTTAAAAGGGATAGAAAAGAAACTTAAAGACAGACACAAGTCAACAAGAGAAGATAGTGATAACACCAGAACTGCTAACAAGACAGACAAATGAACTACCAAACTGGAAAGCTCCAGGACCAGATGGACTGCAAGGATTCTGGTTGAAAAATATAAAATTGATCAGACCAATTCTTGCTGCAATGCAAAATGAATGCGTAAACAAAAACCAGATACCAAATTGGCTTAAAAAAGGATTACCAACATTGATACTAAAGGATAAGACCAAGGAAAATGTTACTACAAACTTCCGCCCCATTACATGCTTGCCATTAATGTGGAAATTACTGACGGGTGTGTTAGGAGACGAAATGTATGCACACTTAGAGAGAAGAAATTTGTTTCCATATGAGCATAGAGGGTGTAGAAAACGGGCAAGTTTGATCAAAGGACCAGTTACTAATTAACCGAATGGTATTGAAGAACTGTAAGAAGAGACAAGTGGGCCTAGCCATGGGCTGGATTGATTATAAGAAAGCCTATGACATGGTCCCACATTCATGGATAAGGAAATGTATGGAGATGTTTGGTGTAGCTGGGAATATGCAAAGATTTTTAAGCAAATGTATGGATTCGTTTCAGACAGATTTGACATCAGACGGAGTAAACGTAGGGAATGTGCAGATAAAAAGAGCAATCTTTCAAGGAGAAAGTTTGTCACCTTTGCTTTTTGTGCTGATATTGATTCCCTTAACAATGTTATTGAGAGATTAAAGCGGGGTATGATTTAGGAAAACAGCAAAAGAAGATAAATCATTGATTGTTTATGGATGATTTGAATATTTTTGGTACGTCGGAGAGACAGCTTGAAACACTGATAAACTCAGTGAGAGAATTTAGCTCTGACAGAAGTATGGAATTTGGAATAGAAAAATGTGATCGATTTAGGTCGAAAGGTTTCATGTACTTGGGGGTATTGGAGGCTGATTAAATCAAAGATAAGGATATGAAAGAAAAGATTGAGAAAGAGTATGTAAGGTGGGTGAGAAAGATAGTAAAGTCCAAATTGAATGGAATGAATAGTATAACAGCCATAAACTCCAGGGCAGTCTCTGTTGTGAGGTATGGAGCTGGCATTATAAAGTGGACAAAAGGAGAACTTGAGAAGTTGGATCAAAAGACACGTAAATTATTAACAATCCATCGAGCTTTCCATTGCCGAGGAGATGTAGACAGATTATATGTTATGGGAAGCAAAGTGGGTAGAGGATTGATTAGAGTAGAAGACTGTGTGAATATAGAGATCAGTAGCTTGAGGAGACATGTTGCAGAAAGTGATGAATACCTTTGCAGTGAAGAATGAACAGTAAAGAAAACGCAATAATTCAGTTAGAAAGGCAGGAAAAATATAGAAATGAAAGCTTACATGGCAGATTTTCTATAGCTACAGATGATGTTGGAGACGACGAAGCATGGGAATGGTTGAGGAAAAGTGGCATAAAGAAAGAGATCGAGGGCTTGTTAATGGCAGCGCAAGAATAGACGATAAGAACAATATGCAGACTCCTGGAGGATCTCAACAAATAGAGAGTATAAATCCCTAATCAGGAATGGAACATAGGATCTTGTTAAATGCTACAACGAAACAATATTGTAGATTGTAAGATCTAAAAATATATATATGGGTCAGCATGAACGGTTTATTGACAAAGATAGACCAAATCATATTAGTGTATTAAAGAAAAGTATCTAAAGAAGTAGTGGCTTGTGCTATGGGGCACCTTGGGCAATGCCTCGCCCCCCCCCCGGAGAAGGAAAATTGAATTGCAAAAATTTTGCTTGCGAAGCAAAAAATTCACTCTTTACAATCTATACCGATATATCAATGATGGGAGGTTTTAGATCGTTTTCGTCAGTAATGAAAGCCATTGATTCTTTGATGTCATGATTAAGAAGCTGCTTGAAGAGAATGCAGTGTTGTCTTGTCCATAGGCAAGATTTGGTTTGCCCCTCGAACTTGTTATTCAACAGGCACAGTTGCATATATCAGAAGCCCAGCACTGTCAGCAGCATTTTCTGATTGACTAAATAATGACTAAATTTATGCAAAGATAATTTTGACCCCCCTGTGGCAACAACAACACCTGTCATCTCGCATATGCCCTTTCAAAGCAACCTACAGTAAAAAATTTGTGCTTCGCTTAATGTAAGTTCCACCAATATGATCTTCGGACAGGAGGTTGATTAGTTGATGATTTTCCAGTACAATAGTTAACTGAAGAGAGCATTTCATACAATTAATCAACTACAAAAATGACATAGCTAGCAAACTTACAATTTACTGCTGCGAGATTGTTTTGTTGTAGTGATGTCACAAAAGAAAGGAGTCATAAAATATTGTAATTGATCAATACATTCAACTCTTTGGGTCAGACTTGGCATAGATTTCTGCTTGTTCAGGACGCTTTGCCCAAACATTGCCTAAAAAGCAATGTCAGTACGTGGTGAACTTCGTAATATTTAAAGCCAGTGTTATTAGATTTCATGATCATATGTTTCACAGCAGAGCAAGATTCATACTCAAAAAATAGTTGTCACAGAGCATTTTGACTGTTTGGAATAATGAGTCGGGTTCTATATCCTGAGATCAATTCCTGACTAGGAAAGACAGCTATGTTGTTTTCTTGATGGCTTTTAATGTACATTCTTATCTAAACTGGAACAAGCTTCTGTTGATTTTATGAAAATAAATCCACCCAATTTTCTTTGTCACCTTTGTTGCTATTTTCAATCTCCCCTGCTGTGGCAACCGCTACGTTATGAGTTGATGGTGATAATGATGATGATGATAATGATGATGATAATGATGATGATAATGATGATGATGATGATGATGATGATGATGATGATAATGATGATGATGATAATGATGATGATGATGATGATGATAATGATGATGATAATGATGATGATGATGATGATGATGATAATGATGATGATAATGATGATGATGATGATAATAATGATGATGATGATGATGATAATGATGATGATATTGATGGTGATGATGATGATGATGATGATAATGATGATGATGATAATAATGATGATGATAATGACGATGATGATGATGATAATGATGATAATGCAACTGAACCAACAAATCTTTTGCTGAGTTACTCGCAGCAAATCATATGCACTTCATGGTTTGTCATCAAGTGAGATGAGAGGGGTTTATGTCACTGGCATGGCCAGGGTAAATAAAGGAGGGGGGAAATAAAAAGGATCTGTGGCCTCCGTCCCCACTTTAGCCTAGAATGCATCTGCCAATGTTTTGAAGAGACATCTTTACCTTGGCTTATCTCCTGTATTTATACTTACCAGTATTAAATGCAAAAACTGGAAGAATTAACAATTTTGTAACACTGATCTTACAGATTAACTGACATGAGCTTGTACGTTTTAAATTTCTTTCCAATGACGGCGATGATAATATTAGCATTACGAGAAAAGCAAATGTATAATGCAATCCATTTCGTATATTTTCTTGCACTAGCATTTTTGTGAGAAACGTGTGACAAAATGAAAAAATTTCAACACAAATTTCAGTTATTTCATCTTCTTTTAGTATCTCTAAGAATAACTCTAACCCTGCTTGTACCACTCAAAATGTCGTCAATTTCAAAGCAATGCCGAGGAACATCTTTTGCCCCTAATACATCGTCGTGACCATGCAACTGGTTGAAATGGTTAAGCTGTTTTTTCTGAAGGATGAACAGTTTCGGGTAATTGCTATAACCAAATCGTCCTTAAATCTAAGTATATTGGAGTCAGTTAACATTAAAACAAGGACTGCGTAGGCAGAAAGAGTTCTTTTTCCCCCTATATTCTTCTAATAATGCCTTCTTTGTTCATTTTTCTTAATTGATTATGTTTCTCTAGTTTCTATTGCAATTATTGATGATAAAAGGTTTCCTTATACTTATACGTTCCTTTCATATTTTCAAGAGATTCAAACAATAAAAGCAATCAAGTGTGTGCAAGCACAATCTAAAATTTTAAAGCAAAACAGCATTCATTGCTGATCCTTATGGTACGTTGTGCTACTTTTTTGAAGATATTGCTAAGTGTGTTGACATTTCCCACAAATTTCAACAATCGCCTTGAAAATTTGCGACATTGTCCTAAAAACATACTTAAAAACTGTTTTCGCCTGACATTCATCCAAGTAGGAATCGTCAGAAAGGAAAGTATAGATATATGGCAACCTTTTCATAAAAGCGTGTATCGTAAGTAACCAATCATAAGCAAGGGAGGAAAGCGACAAAGAGAAATTGAGAAAACAAAGCAATATATGAAGAGTCCTAGTGAATAAACCAATTTTTTTTTGCCTACAGAGTATTGGCTTTCTAGTTTTAATGTAGACAGACTCCAATACACTTAGATAAAAGGACGATCTGGCTGTGCCAATTATCCGAAAACTCTCGTCCTTATACATTTTGGCACATTCTCAATTTTCTATCAAATGTTAGCATATGGCAAAATCGCATGTTTTGGCAAACATTTTTGCTTTGCAAGCGCGAGATGGCTGTTCTCTGGGAGGAATTGATGCTTGGCGTACAGTGGTTGGAACATGTTGTTTGATCCTGTCACCCAATCTTTGAGAAGTGCGACCTACATACCGAGCTTCACATCGGCACAAAAATTCATACACTACTATGCTTTTTTGTATGATAGGCGTGAAAACAATTTTTGGATTGACAGCAAAGACACACTCAACTACAGCTTTTTTAATCTGTGTTTCTATGCGGATAGAAACATTGCCTAGCCAAGGATGTTTTAAGTAAACAGGAAATTTTTGAGGCCTAAAAATTTTTTCTGTTACAAAATCAGTGATCTTTTCTTGACGAATTCTAAAAGCAACATCCTCTACCCGTTTCGAAGGAGAATGAATAGATTTTATTTTCCCTAGTTCCGAATTTGATATAGATTTAGAACAGATACAAAGTGCTATTGGGCAAGTGTTCCGATGAGGTTGATTTTCCTCTTTGTTGGATCAAAGAATCCCAACGAATGTAGTGACCAGTAAAAGTAGCATTTCGGTAAACTGTTTTCAGCAAATTAGCGTCTGTTTTTCAATCAAAACATCAAGAAAAGGTAATATACAGTCATGTTCTTTTTCAATCGTAAATTTGAGGGCTGGATGTAACTGGCTTTTGGAAGTACCTGCCGCATTTGTCGAATATCCAGACCTGAAGCCAGACACAATCCTGCTATTGAACGGGCATTTCTAAGGGATGAAATTGACAAAACTAAGTTGTTTTATCGGGATTTTCTATATAAATATAGGTCAAAACGGACTGAAGTGAGACAATTTACTATTTAGACTTGCAAATTCACTAACTATCGTTTTAAGACCACGCTGGATGAGGAACACTTCTATGTCTCTCACCGACCTCGTGATAGCTCTTCAAGCTGGTGGTCGGAAAGTCTTCATTTATATCATCATCATCATCATCATCATCATCAACAACAACAACATCATCATCATCGTCAATCATCATCATCATCAATCATCATTATCATCAACAACAACATCATCACTATCAACGTCATCATCGTCATTATCGTCATCATGATCACCATCACCATGATCATCATCATCATCATCAATCATCATTATCATCAACAACAACATCATCACTATCAACGTCATCATCGTCATTATCGTCATCATGATCACCATCACCATGATCATCATCATCATCATCAATCATCATTATCATCAACAACATCATTATCATCAACAACATCATTATCATCAACAACATCATCATCACTATCAACAACAACATCATCATCATCGTCAATCATCAACAACAACACCATCACTATCAACATCATCATCATTATCGTCATCATGATCATCATCATCATCATCATTATCATCATCATCATCACCAGTATCATCGTCATCATCACCGTCATCATCATTATCATCAACAAAATCAACATCATTATCAACATCATCATCACTATCAACAACAACATCATCATCATCGTCAATAATCAACAACAACACCATCACTATCAACATCATCATCATCATCATCATTATCGTCATCATGATCACCATCATCATCATCATCATCATCATCATCATCTTCATCATTATCATCATCATCACCACCAGTATCATCGTCATCATCACCGTCATCATCATCATCATTATCATCAACAAAATCAACATCATTATCAACATCATCATCGTCCTCGTCGTCGTTGTCGTCGTTGTCGTCTTCATCATCATCCACGTCATCATCTCGGATGGCCACTTGGTCTCGCCTATTTGTCGCTAGAGAATCTAGCAGTTCCTTTTCACTATCTTAAGATCATCACGATATTAACAATGCAATGCATTTGCGTAATATCTAACAGTTACATACAGCATGTGTCTGTTCTATTGAGAGTTAAATAATTAAAATGTTCAAATGGGACCACACGTAGTGTCTGCATTTAAGTGATAGCGGAAGTCCAGTATAGCGGGAGCTACGTTCGGTCATGTCTTTGTTTGTGTCCGTTATATCGGGCTGTTCGTAAGACGAGGATTGACTGTACATTGACCAAATAATGTTCAAGAATATCATACCATAATATCCACCAATTGTTAATTTGTAATTCGTTTCTTCACTGTCAATATCAAAACTTGAGTAAGTGGCACTTTTCATATTTCCTTCCCAATCATATAAATCAAAACGTATTTTGAACTTTGTTTTTGCAAGAATCTTTCTGATGTTATCCAATCCTAGCCAATGATCTTGACCTGGTGAGCCAAATCCTTGCTGATACCCTCTCCAATATCGGGCAAAATTTTCCTTTCCGTCTCTACGCCTTTGCACAACCGTCCATCCTATAGATGAGTAGAAGTATATGTATATGGCTAAAGATCTAGGCATCTGTGGCTTAATATGAGTAATAAAGTCATTTTTCGTCTACATATTTTAACTTGTAAGATTCAGGCCTTAAATATCAGGAGGCAATAAACAACCATTCACTGCAGCGTTTTAAACCATAGCCATTAATTTCTCGCGTTATTGTGCCTGCTTCTGATGCTAAATTCGCGCTCAGGTTTTGCCGGTTTTCGCTCACAACATTGCTGACACTTCTCACTCTGATTAATATTAGGAATAAAAATCGTTTGATTGCGTCCATACGTTTCACGTTTCCATAACGACACTTAAGCTCCAAGCACCATTATAATTCTAGGAGCCATACATCTAAGATGTCTAAAGTATATTGGCATTTTTAACCCCCTCCTCCCTTGCCAGAATTTATCGTAAGTGATGGTTTACCCTTCCCCCTCTAGACGTATACATTTGACAGACCCTCCTTTTTAAAAGCAAACGGAAGACTTGAAGTATTTTATTCATAACAAAACCCATTACGTGTTGTAAAGATTTCCTATATATATCACTTTGTAAATAAACTTTTGTGCATCTCTGCATCGGTTAGTCAGCCACGGCTTCAGCAAAGGCACTGTTTTGTAGCATATCAAATATATTTATGCCTGGTACCAGATGTTAGTTCTTATGACCGTCATCCTCATTTTAAAACTTCTCAACCTCCTCTTCGCGAGAGTCTTTATCGTCGATCTCAACTCCATACATGCTGTGTCGGTTTAGCCCTGCAGTGCTAGCGTAGTTAGCATCACAACTTTAAAGTACATGCCTCGGTGAGTTAAAAAATGACACTAATAAATTGCCCATGGGATGAAACTGCTAATATGGATAAACTTTAAGTGTTGGGATTTTATGAACTCAATTTTAATCAAGCTTTCCGCTATTCTTATCGCCTTATTAAGATACAAGTATAGAATATTATGTTTGTACCATGCCTTCCTTTGCTCTTAAAATAGCAATGCTGTCTTCAAAGCAAAGGGGATTAAGCTGGGCTGTTCTCACCTTCCTTTTCTTTCTTTTGTCTTTTGAATTTTTCTTTCGTCGTCTTTAGATAAGATATGATAAAATATTTACTGTCGCATGACTAATGTCTTGTAGATAGGAAATTGGCACATCAAACATTATCTTTTTTAAGTAAGGCAATAACGTTAAAAATGTTATACTTTACAAAGATATTTACCTCCACCATCTGTTTCCATGTCACAATATGCAAACATATTTGGACAGATAGGGTAAACTCCACTCCTCTTGTATCCCGATAGCTGTGCATGTAAACAGGCTAAATGTTAACAAATAGGATAAGAAAGGCCATGAAATTTCAAATATGATTGAAAATTATTTCAAGCTGTCCATACAAGCTTATGTCTGCGAGTTATACAGGGAGCATGAAATGAAGGGAAATATTGTAAATCTACAATCTAGAGCACTTAAACCCTACAAACTTTTGGAAACACTCCTTAACTTTTCATATTTTGTACTAGATTCTACTCTAAATAGGTTTCTTTTCCATAGATGCATGTACCTCGTTCACCGCCATATTGTTTTTATTCAAGCATAATTGAGGCTTGGATCTGGGCTACTAAAATCTTACCTTGCCTCAAAAGATACGTATATTGTCCAAATGAAAACATGGCTACAGTTATTTTTCATGCAGAACTTCTACTTTGCAGGGTTTAAATGTTAACAAAAAGTGGGATATGATACCCAGAATTTCATAAAATCTTGAAAACGTTTAAAATCGGTCGGATTTCTCCGTTAATTTCGTTGTGAGCAGTTAACTTCAGTTCAAAGGATACAAGATGGTTCAGCATACAGAATTGTGAAAGTGCAGAAGAGAAGCTTAGAAAAAGGAAATACAAGTTTGACCGGTGCAGTACGAAAGCTTTAGGAGCAAAAGTAATGAAAGGGGAGGAGAAGAGTAAAATTGTTTCAAAACGGGAATCCACAATGTTTTTACATTTGGCCATTTGATCAGGTTTGTAGTCAGATCATTATTGAGGCCCGTCGTTCATCTATGGTGGCAAAATATTTATTTGGCATTCTACGAAAAACGTCAAGGTTATTCTTTAGTCACAAATGTGAAGTCACGTACTTGAAGAGAAGCAAAAGTTAGCCATTTTTATTTTAATACTTCGAGTGAAAATCGTCTTAATGACATGACGGTTGTCACATCAAGAGGCTTTAGAAACCATCCTCTTTGTAAAAGGTGACAAATTAAGTTTTATTGACACTCCAGAAGATTGCCAGTCAGAAGTTCCCAATAACAAAACTGTCACTGATGATAAAGGACCAGAAGTTAAGATTACCTCATTCCAAACTAATCTGACCATACATGTCTTTTACCAAATGTTTTAATTACAATGTGAAAAAATTGGCCTTGTTATCGCTGTTTGGCCGGGTGATAAAACCAAAAAAAGTTAAGATAATTTTGCAACAATTTTAATCATGTTTTGAAAGCGGATAGTGGGTTAGACAGGCAAGGTTTTCCTGATAGATCATGAAACGGAAGAGGAAGCCAGATGGCAGATGGCAATCTTTTGAATAAAGAAACTCGTGTTAGTGCAGTGGAGAGGTATAAACGGGAAATTAAAAGTATCATCTCATGAGACTTTGCACTTAATGGTTGTTCATTTTCCAATACTTTGCTCAATATTAGTGACGAGGTATCAACGGTACATTGTCAAAAATAGTAAAATAAAGATATCAAGAATGCTATACATAAAATAGGTAACTATTTATTAAAATAGCACTCACATGATAGACATCCTTTCATCGGCCAAAAGTAACCCTTAGGAAAGAAACAATTCTTTTTAGGTAAAGTACTGCATGTGTTTATACTTATCAGAGATACTTAATCGAATCTTTACTAGAAATTGACGAATGATAATTATTGCTAACTTTTATTCCTTCGTACTCTTGTCAGTAATACGATAAATATTGTGCGAGAAACTACATTACAACGTCAAATGGACGAAAATTTCATCCTGTGAATTTCATGCTGTGAATTGCATCCTGTGTAATAACAATTCATATCCTCAAATCTTTAAGGCATTAGGTTGCCTATACCTCAATTTCTAAAGAGCATTTGTGGATTTATGCAAAATATGAAGGTTATGTTGTTGCTAATTTGAGTCAATCGTTGTGTAAAACAGGCGTTTTCCCTATTTTAAGACGCAAAATAAACTTTGTGACATCCGCAATGTGAAACACGCTCCTACAAGAAAATATTTTGATCAAATAAAATCTTTTGGCACATTTAACCAAAAGATTAATTGCACTTCCTTGCATCAAATTAGCTATTTCAAGATAATTAACATAACAAAAAAGTCTTGAAATCGTTGTTAAAGCAAAGTTTATTCCAGTTTATTACAAATAGCTGTAAGAAACGGAAATATCGGAAGGAGAGGTAAACGTATTGTAAAGAGTATTAAAAGATGTTTCACTTGCATCTTTCTCATGATATACAATAGTTCTGTTAATTGCAATTGAGCAACTATTTTGTAGTCATAGCCACAAAGACCTTGCAAACCAAAGATTTAAAATTACAATCCTAGTTTCATACATTATCATTAAACACAAAGAGTCGTTCATTTTTCTCAAACACAAATTGGTTACCTTACAAAATTAGCATTGTTTTACTGTACCTGAGTTTAATCTGTCTGTCTCAACCAACACGTCAAAGCTTAAATTGGGACACAAAAGATTTTCTTGTTTTTTTTTATCTTACATTAACTTTTATGCAACGAACTAGCTAGTATACTGGCAGAATATAAATGACTATTTACATCTGAAATAACTTTATCTTTTAAGATATACGAGAATCTATAGTAACTCAAGTACTCTATTTTGATTTCATGAAAATTTAAATGCCTTATATAGGAGAGACATAAAACTACATCAGGCACAATATGATTTCAAATTTATTATAAAAATGTTATTTGCTTAGAGAGAACAAATCTATTATGATCACCCATTTCTGTACGTTTATGAACAGTACTGAAACATAGTATTGCAAGAATGCAGGAAATACTTTATTTTGGCCTATATTTGTAGAGTAATTAAAATAATTATAGACTCCCATAACAAATCACATTTTTACCTTTTGACATGTGATCCATTCCTTGATTTCATCTGAATGTACGGACTTTTCAACTGCATTCACTAGATGACATTCACTTGTTAGCAGGGAAATATTTAAATAAAAACAATTACTCCGTATATTACATCGAAGTGCACACTGTATTGGTGATGCTAGTCGAATCTCTTGCAATGAGCCTTGATCTTGGTTGGTTAGATTATTAGGGCTGCCCAGGTAAGTAAAGCAGTTACCTACCAAAATCTTCTTTAGGAGAAAAATTAAACAGAGAAAAAGTTCCATCACATTTGTCAGCAACTTGATACAACTGCAAGCCTTTCAAATATTTACTTGGAATTTTGGTATCAAACTCACATTCTCATGTTATTTTAGTGTACCGCTATGGAACATAGTTCACACTTTTATTTGCACAAGGTAACCAGGTTTACGGCTTTCTGTTACACCGTAAGATCCATGTCGTTTCCTTGCCGTTCAAAGTACGACGGTATTTACAAAGTACGAAGTAGCGCAGCTGATTACATCTGATTATTCTCGCATGTCTAAAGACACAATTTTATTGTTTCAAGCAGGAAAACAAGATGTAAAATTTATAACATTCACAGCTTGTTGAATAATTTACAAACATTTTTTAAGAAAACTTGGATGTAATAGGTACCATTTCATTTTTGTTATGTGTATATGTATTCCATGTAGTTTGTAATTCCACATTGGATAAAGAGGATTTATTCTTGGGCGCCATATAGTTTAGAATTAAAATTGAGATCTCCAGCTAATTGAATGAAAATGTCCGTATTTGCACCACGTTTCTTAACCATCTATCTTTGTCTTTAGATGATCTGGATCCTACCATTGGCAACAACTTCTTTCCATATTTCCAATTATGTTATTTAGATTGGCAAGTCTGTTGCTATTGGTGATTTTAGAATAGTCATCGACAGGGTTTGCTACATTTTTCCATTTGCTTTCCTTTTTTTCCCCTCTTTTCTGTTTTATAGTTGTGACCAGATAATACATGCCCCCTCCTGTATCCTAGAACTGATACTTTTTATCCTCTTGTATTGCAATCCACTGTTTTTCATACTTTACATCTTCTAACACTTATTTCGTCAGTTTTACCTCTTAATAGCACAGGAAAGCCACAGCTTTCTAAAAAAGTATTGTATGTTAAAAAACTTAACGTCAACGTATTTCTTATAAAAAGCACATTCTACATTCCTCCTGAAAAAAAGAAGAACAAAACGCGATTATGCCAACTGTAATCTACAACAGGGATTGTGCATACCAATGGTAATGTATCGGTCATAGAGTTCAGCAACAATCCATTAATAGTTCTGAAAACTAGAATGCTGCTTATCTCATGTAGAGAGCATGACAGTGCAACAGCTGTCCAATTCAAGATAAAAACCCTTTTTACTTCAAAGGAATGAATGGCAAAAAACAAACAGACTATGTCTATAACTTAAATAAAGTAAGGAATGTTTGCGTTTGAGATAGCATTGTTGTATAGCAAAGACCATTTGTTGGAGGTGTTCCCATAATCCAATTACTCGTGTATAAACGTCAAAAATGTCAGAATGTATTCTTACGCCGGTAAAATGATTTCAACAATCTTTTTGTGATACAAAACTCGAAAAACGCCTTGAAATTTAGCGACATTGCTCTAAAAACATACTTAAAAACTGTTTTCACCTGACACTCTTCCAAGTAGGAATCGTCAAAAAGGAAAGTATAGATATATGGCAACCTTTTCATAATAATCATGTATCGTAACTAGCCAACCATAAACAAGAAAGGAAAATGACGAAGAGAAAACGAGGAAAAAAACTCCTTCTGCCCATAGAGTACTGGTGGGGTTTTTTTTGTTTTAATGTAGACAGATTCCAATATCCTTAAATGAAAGGGCGATCTAGCTTTGCCAATTATCAGAAAATTCTCGTCCTCTTGTCCTTACATATTTTAGTGCTTTGTCAATTATCCAGTAAACATTGTCCTATGGCAAAATCGCATGTTTTGGCAGTCATTTTCGTTTGGCAAGTGCGAGGTGGCTGTCGTCTAAGAGGAATTGATGCTTGGCATCCAACTAAATCTGCCACTACAATTTCTTACGTCTTTCATCCCCAAACAACGTGCATAAATCTAGAATGATATTCTCCAAATGCTACTGTGACCATTTGGAAAAATATGTTGACAAAATCTGCTTGTGTTACTGCCATTCCCCTGTCTTTCCTATTACATGCCCTGCAATGACGAATGATGAATTGTTAAAATTTATTACCGCTACCTAAATTATTACTGCTACCTACAAATCTTTTTGAAAAACTGTACAATCTTGCGTAGAAACAAATTCTGATGGATTACAATTAAGCTCATATTTATATCTGTAATGCTCATCCGAATATTAACTTTGAAAGCCTTCCCTGACAAACAGACGTACCTGCATCTTGTCTTACCACGCTGAAAACTGCCAACTTCTGTTTTTTCTATTGCCGTGGGTAACGTGACCCTAACAAAACAATTGCTAAAGTTTCTAGTCCTCCTATAATGAACCCAATGGTAGGTAAAGAAAAATTCATTAATACAATTTCTTATTTGTGTTTCTGCTTTTGTATACATAAGTTCCTCAAATAGCCAACACTCACTAATACTGTACCAAAATTGTATATCATCCAAAAATACACTATTCTTTTACATTAACATCATAAGTGATATCTATCTATCTATCTATCTATCTATCTATCTATCTATCTATCTATCTAGCTATCTAGCTATCTGTCTGTCTGTCTGCTTATCTGTCTGTTAGATCATACATGCGTTAATTTGTTTGTCCATAACGATCAGAAATGAAAGGAAGATAACTGTCTGTCTGTCTTTCTGTCTATCTGTCTATCTATCTATCTATCTATCT
>JANTCA010006819.1:0-29331 GCA_024741275.1 Chironex yamaguchii
GGTTTTACGGGAGAGTCCCACCTATTCCTCTCCCAACCCTCCTCCTTTCTCATCCTGGACTTGGGACCAGGCAATGGTGGAGTTATTAACGAGAAAATATATTTACATTTCCATAACTGGTATTTAGAGAAGTGTTTTTCGCAAATGTAAATTCTGTCCTAATTGATTTGATGTTTAAGATTTTCATCAGTGACACGGTCTTTCGTTACTATGTTGATAGATCACTTTTCCATGTTTTGCTAAACGCGTTCTTTGGCGATGGAACTTGAAATATGCTGATCTCTGTATTTTTCTTGATGTTGTTGCTCCAGGCATTGCCGAAAATGATCTCGAGTATAACAAAATCGAGACAAGATAAACGGCAGTGGAGAATTTTGTGCACCTTCAGAGGCTTGGGCTCGAGCAAAATCTTTACTAAGAACTGAAACAATACCCATTGTACGCTTCCAGACTACCCTTCTCTTGTGACTATGTTTTCAAGAAGGAAATAATCCATGACTAGGACTTGGCAAGTCAAAAATTCCAACTTTTATATTTCACTTTCTAAAAGTTAACTGCATTGCAATGTATAGTCGTCGCATGCTAAGTCCAAAATTTGGACATGAACAAGTATGATAAGTCAGCGCACTTATTAATAGACGCTTTTGGTGCCTTTACCGCAGCAGTGGTTTAGTGGCAGAGTGCTTGCTTTGCATTTGGGAGGTTGTGGGTTCCAGCCCATGACCGGATCATACCAAGGACTTTAAAAAAATGGTACATAATGCATCCCTGCGTAGCGCTCAGCAATTATGGGATAGATTATGGAAGTTAAACACACAGTGCTACCAGTGGCCCAGCCCCCTACTGTAGCATTCACTGTAATTGCACAGCTGTGTGGCCCAAAGGCTAAAGAAACGGAGATGGGTGCCGCTCTGATACACCAAACATGGTGTGGGAAGGAACTTTGTCTTGACTTTGTGCCTTTAAAGTACCACTATTTTTCTGCATCGTTCTTCACAATGTCGTGTGACCACTATCACTTATTCAACAACAAGAATGAAGAATTATGAGTGATTAAGAGGAAAGATAACAGTTAGTGTTCACAACGAAGTAGCCGGTAGACAGTGAGGTTCACAGTTTTGATGCTCAGGAAAGAAGTTTGCTTTGAATAGAAGCTCTGTGAGCTTACATGCATTTGGATAGGGTGTGTATTAAAGTTAGAAAAATGTTTGAATGTTTCGCTGGTGTAAGTGGCTAGTGGTGATCAGTATATTACAACATCGTGTTACGTGCACTTAAAAGGGTACTTCTGCTGTAGAAAATACTGCTCTACTAGACATACCACACGCCTCAGGTTTTACAGTAAGATTTTACAACCGTCAGACAAGCAGAGCCAACTGAGGACGCCATTGCTTTCCTACGTTTGGGGGATTTCTTAGTTAGCATCATTTGCTAGCCCCATATAACACTGAGAACTGGAAGCTAACGATGTTTGGTGAGCACAGATACTGGGTTAAATAATTTCTGTAAATTGTCCAAATATTGGGAGTTGTTTGTGTACTAATATCAACTCTTAAAACTTGCTTTTAGATGACCCATCCCTCACTGTCTGTTTACTGGTTGCTTATTCAGAATATGTGTACGTATAGAGTAGGCACAGTAAATGTCCTTGAACATAACTTAGATCACAAAACTATGTCAAGATTAAGGACAAAGGTCATTATTGCGTTGCTAACAGTCAATTGGGGTAGACGCTGATATGTTAAATCAGATCTTACGTAGCTAACTTATCTGATAAAGCTTCATATTACATTTGTTTGAATATTATAACGGACATCAGTGCTGAATTTGAAGTGTAAGCAAGGATCGAAAAGTAACTAAGAAAGGAACGAACCTACGATTGGCAAGAAAAAACAAAGAGCAATTTTGTAAGGAATGAAAAATGTCAAAAATGAATAAAAATATTAAACAAATCGACGAAGGAATATCATTTACTATGCACAGTCACCGTGGACTAACAGTTGTCTCTTATAAGACTTGCGTTTTACAAGACTACAGTAAGTATGTAAAGATAACTTCCAAAAATGTTAATGAAATCCCGGTAATAATCCCTCTTTTGGGACGCCTGTTTTCGTATGAAATTAATAAAACTTCCCAATGAGTCTACTGCTTCAATATCTAGCGATTTATAAGCGATAAAAATTTCTATCCGGTTTTTTGTTGAACTGAAGCCAGGTGGATGCTATTTTGCTTGCGTGTGATTTACAAATTAAAAGAATTACCGAATCCTTAGAACAATTACAATGTAAACAATTACAAAGATCGCATAGGAGGAAAACTTTTACCCATTTGCTAGTCGAATAGATAAGTTTTAGTTCTCTAAAATTCAAATATGACGATCAGATCATGGTATCAATCGTCCAATTTTTGCCTTTATACTGTCAATTTTTGTCGTATTGGACAAATCGAATTTTATCGATCTAAATGCGTAAGAAAGACTTTAACGTAGAAACGTTTTCCATCAAATCCTTCGCAACAAAGACTTCAGCAATAACTAAGAACTATTGATTGTCCAACTGCTCATTCATCCTTGCGTGTGATTGACATTTTTGGGAATTTGAAACGTTGCTTTTGACACTAAAAATGTTCAATACAAATGATTACAAACCAAGTTACTAGTACTTGGCGTGTGAATCCAGGCTCTAACTCACGTTTGCACGCTCTCGGGCTCCTTTTTAATTAACACGGTACGAGGGTGTGGAAATAACATGATGATACCAACTTAACATGAGGTAAGTTATTCATGACAGAGAAAATTCACTGACTGTTGTAGCAGATGGAAATTTTCAGTTTCGTTCCATGATGCGATAAATGTTTAAACCCTTATCAACTGGGATAATTATGATGTCATTATAATTAATCTTTTCAAGTTTAGGAGTCACTTGAAGAGGCTTACAAGCTTAGTCATGTTTTCTGCTATAACAGTACTGTTTTTGATTGGAATGTGAAGAACCTATCCAGAAATCTCATCGGGATAGCTATGTGATACATTCATGGTCAATTGGATGCCATTTTTGGTGTTTTTGTACATTAAAGTTTCCGTGTTGTTCATTCCCGCAATTTCTCGATGTATTTATTTGACAATAAAGGCGCCGCTGGTTTATACCACAAGTACCTTATCGTTATCTCCAACTATGTTTCTTGATAAAATAACTCTCTTTGCATATAATTTCGTCCTTCAACAGCGTGAAACATTGAGCCGCTTGTTCTTGTCAGTGTATAGACTATGAATAATTTTATATCCATTATTTAAGCTCTCAACTGAAATAAAGGATATAACGGCTTCTTATATTGCTAAATTAATGTTTACAAGGGAGTATACTTAGTAATTTTCTATACTAAATGCCGTTTCAGTAGTCCATTAGGTTTACCTCGTTTGTAAACTACCCTAGCCATTGAAGGAATCGGCAAACACTTATACGTACCGTGAGTTATGTTTTCTTTGCCAGCAATGGCGCATTAGTTTACTCCAAAAATGCTATAGTTTTATCCGAGCTTGTGGGGAAATAGGCTAGAGAGCACAATTTCGGATAAGTGAATAAATTGTATCATTGTAACATTGTCGCGCTTGTGGAGAGGTGAAAGAATCCATCTGTGAATGTGGACGTATAAGGTCGCAATCGAGCGAAAGAAAGCAAAGAAGTGAGCCTCCTGGTAAGATAAAAAGTTCGAGTAGTAAGCCAAATTACGTTTTGGAAACACAAATTCAACGCAGACATAGCAAAGATGCAACAGATGGTTGTAGATGTTTTGTTATTAGCTATGACACTCTCCATAAGGTCGAATGACCATTCCATTTTGAAGCAGTTCATAAACAGGAAGGCTGGATGAAAAGATACTGATCCGTAAATGGTGAGTTCAAAAATTTTAAGTTCATTTGCGAGGGGAAAGTATATGACCGATAATTGATTTTAACAGTTTTGAAGTCCTAGACTAAATCTATTTGAAATGAATTTCTTAATGCAAAGAGGTTTCGGGATATGATTTGGGTACGTGTTAGAAGAAATTTTTTTTTGCTTAAACGATCATCAGTGTAGCTATTCGAGAAACTAACCCACTGAAGCAGTGACCGCTGGAACATGTATAGGACAAAGCAAGGGATGCAGCACGACATTGATGACACAGATAGTCCAATGACAATCCTAGGTCTAGGCCAGACATCTTACATATTCTCTTTAGGATTCCACTGAGTAAATGAAGGCAATTGACAAGAGCCAAAGCTTAGCCTTGACAACAGTATTCCATGCAGGATCAAGTAGTGGGCTTTTAAATATAATAAAAAGTGTAAGAAATTTTCGTGCATATTTGGCAACAGGTTTACATTGCTACAAGTTTAGCAGTTGATTCCATTTAGCTTTCCAGGTCACTTTTCCAGGTAATTCGGAGAAGACGGAAGGAGTCATTTTTAGGTAAATCATTTCCATTCGTTCAAATAGCGGGAAGGAAAGATTGGTCAACAGATAGATGCTTCGATTTGACAGAATAGAAGTTAAGAAGCCATTATTAAATCAGCAACAGAACGAAATTCATTCTCCAGCTTTTGATTCGATCTTATCAGAAAGTTATTTCCTTCTTGATTAATACTACAGTGTAGAATAGCAAGAATGCCAGCTCCAAGAAAGTCTAACCAGGAATGTTATGACGAAAAGAAGAAAGATGAAAGGGTCCAATATAGAACCTGAAAAAAAGGCACAAGAAGACTCCGATCACAGAGAATGTTTATATTGTATCGAACTTTGAATCAAAATCTTGATGTTTACCACGTTTTCAGCCAGACCAGCGTGCCCAGCTTTTGGAATGTCAAGTGCAACAACACAAGCTTTACCACAAGTATTTAGAGCCAAACCATCATTAAGTTTACAATCAAATATCTGCTGTTGACATCCTGGAGCAAAATCCGCACTGCGAGACAGAAAGAAGATCATTAAAATCAAGAAGCTTTACCAGGTAAATGATTATCAAGACTCAAAAACCAGGTATACTAAGCACTGGTATAGTAAGCTGTGATAGTGTGTGCAGTTGGTTAGCCTTGCCACTTTTAAACATAGTGTGCTGTCATCTAAGGCATTCAAACTTACCGGTTTTAAAAATTGAGCAGGTGGCTATACCCTGCTGTCAGTGTAAAGTGCAGACAGCAGGGTATTGACAGAAATAGACTTGCAGCATTCCGGAAGCAGAAGGAAGTCTCGTCGGTGATCTGGGCCCGTCAATTCTTAGGTACCACCAAGGTAATGTTTTACAACCCGACGGTGGAAACGTCTGTGCTGTATGGGATGGAGGTGTTACCAACGAGATCTGACGTGCAGTCTCTGATAGATGCTGGACAGATACGAGGTCTGCGAGTCATGGCAGTAAGCCTGTTGGACAGGAGGCCTAGACTTGACATCAGAAGAGACCTGGGCACTAGAAGCTGTGTTGACACCTGGGAACGAAAGAACTTGCAACGGCGAGGGGATATTGTAAAAGAGAACGAGGATATATTGATAAAACAGAGTTTGGCGGAAGTGAAGACAGGCAAATCCCCTGTTGGCACACCTCCTCTGTACTGGTACAAGTCAGTCGATAACATCTTTAAAAAGAAGAGGATTGCAGTGAATGATGCAGTGGATAGAAAGAGGTGGAAAAAAGCCATTGAGGAACTTGAAGGTCAAACCACCGCGTGGTACTCCTTTCGCTGGAGAGGGCCTCCGAATTGTTGATTATGATGACAGGCGGTCATACACGAAATTGCTATTTTGTGCATTGTTAATTAGTTAACTGATTTCGACAATCATGAAAATTTGCACGATTTCTTGCTAATACATTTAAATGATATTATCATGTAGCGTTCTCTTTTTTTGTCGTCCATGTATTTAGAATAGTATGTGGCATCATGCTACGTGATTAATTTCTGATTCATTGATATTACTCAATAAGCAAAGGAAAGTAACTTGCATTTCGTTGTGTCTATCGCAGCTGTAAGCGAGGGGAGTATTTTCTAAGGTGAGAGAATCGTGTAATTTGGGAGTTATTAGTTGCCAATATTTCTTGGTAAAGATTTAAGCTTAAAGTGCATACTTTTTGATGCACAATATAGAGATTGAAATGAAGTATGAAGTGGTTTTTAACTAGAGTAGCCGTGACTAAATGATTAAGTTGATCATAAGCCAGAGCTCGTGGGATGCATGATATGTAGTTTGTTGTTTGTTAAGTTTAGGTCCCATGGCATCTGTCCATGTAAGGGTGAGAGCACGGGAATTAGATTGAGTACGTCCTGCAGATAATTTCTGGTCTGTAAGAAACGGTTCAAGATGCCGAAGTACAGGATATAGAGCAGCAATAGAAACAGATTGTACAAGACCTCAGAAAGAGGGGAGACGTTCCGGAGGCCATGCATTTGCGATGACCAATCAGGCTATGTGAGTGTGAAGTGTATCGTTGTCGAAGTGTATCGTTGAAGAACAAAGAAAGCAGTCCGAGTGTGACAACGTTAAATGATAAAAGCAAGATAAACTACCTTTAATAACATGCAAGCGAAAGATGTTTTCCTTACTTAGGTCATGGGTATCATTTCGAGTAGAACACGCTCTGCCCTCACACATGTACAAAAAATACTCCGTTTACCAAATAATTATCTATAGTATCTACGTCGCTTTTTAGCCATTTGGCAGTGATGTATACTATTACCGTGAGAACGACTGAATTTCTGGGAGCAAGGAGACCGCAGGTACAGATCTGTACCAGCGCAACACAATCAGTTGTCTTTCTATAACGTTGCCGATCACCTTATGCACACTCATTAATTCCACACAAGTAAAAGATATGTTTTCTGTTGGCTTGTTCGTTTATTTGTCTGTTAACAATATATCATAGGTGAAGACAAAATTATCCTTTTTAGGCAAAATTCACTTATTGGTTACCTGTTTGCTGCGGAAGCTGGTATGGCAATTGGAGCATTTAACATGGCACTTTTGTGTGAAGAATATCAAGTATGAAATATTTTATTGCTATTTGGTTTTGACATACCTTATCATCTTTTAACCGTATTCTTCTACATTTTTCGTAAATGTCTGTATGATATGCAAGCCTTCTTGTCGTATTTGGAGCTACATCTTACAACGTCTAATGCCATGTTAACAGAGTTTCCAAAATGCTTAAGACTCGACATTATTTTAAGTGTAACGTTTTTCGTCATAAATTCTGTTATACTGACGAATATAGAATAAAGTCATCAAATTTGGTTTGAACGATCACCATTTCGGTTTTCTTTGACTGAAGGGTCAAAGCTTTAAAATAATCTGAGTGTTAAATTAGATAGCTTGTCTTTGACGATTTGTACTTGTTGAACCCTTGGTCCTTATCGCGGTTGATACAGTGTGCAAGAAAGTTGGCGACTTAGGTTTTTCCTCAGTTGTTTTCGTACAGCCAGTTAAATCCGATATGATCTGAGGGAATGAATTTTAATTTAAAGGTACTTAATAAAGAACAGTCGATAAGCTAAACACCTAATTGCTAATCAAAGCAGCTGTTGAGAAGTACAAAATTCTATTCTATTGAAAGCATTAAAAGATAGTTTCCATTGGGTTTTATCTTAGAATGAGAGCATATTTACTTCGTAGTTAATATGAAGCAAGACAAATAGAGGTTGAAAGTTTTTAGGCTTATTCCTTCAACATATTTCTTGGTGGTTTGCGGACAGCTAGCACACTGTATGCAACAACTTGAGGGTTTCATTTTTGTGTGAAGATAGATTTACGTTTTTATCTACATTTGTTTAAAAATCTCTTTTGAATGAAAACAGCACTATTTACGAGTAAAATAATGTATACCGCGTTCACAAAGATGTACATTTAGATGGCTGTTTAGTGAATGTTGACTTGACTGCATTCCGTCGACGCTGATTGCTTTTCGTCGAAACTGATTGCGTTTCGTCAACACTGATTGCGTTTCGTCGACGCTGATTGCGTTTCGTCGACACTGATTGCTTTTCGTCAACACTGATTGCGTTTCGTCGACGCTGATTGCGTTTCACATGGTCATGCTTATTTAGACCCTGTTCAAACGTTGACGTCTCATGCGCCGAACTAAATTAAATTACATTGAGCGCATTAGCTCGGCAATACCTGCCGTGCCAAACTGCTATTGCAGCACTCAATAAATTCTGCCGTAATTGATAGGTTGAAACGTCACACTTCTCATGTAGTTACTAAATTCATTTAGTTCATCATACGAGAAGTTCGACGTTAGGAAAGTACCTTACGCCTTATCCTTATTAAGCACACTGTGCATAATAGAGTTATAGAGCATCGTGATTGGGTGAAAGTCCTTTAATTTGAAACGAAGTTGTTGTTTGGATGAGAACACTTTTCAAACACTAAATGTAAGATTATCAAATGGCCATTACAGAAATCAAAAACTCGTCTTATTCCCGAAGCAGTCCTAGACTATGAGTTTTGCGTGTATTATTCAAGCCAGAACAAGTGCTTACACAACAAGATCGCCAATTACGTTATTCCTGGAAATTAACGACCCGAGAAATTAAATATGCAGATAATAAATCCCCAAAATAAACACGAAATATTTCTTTAAACGCCTGCCATTCCGAAACATTAACGCGATATGCAACTAGAGTTTTACCATTGCAGTTTATTGATGCGATTTCATATTAAGCATTTGCTGTAGCTACATTTGGTGGAGGGGAGTTAGAGCCAATGTAAAAGACATGTTTTTCGTAAACTGCCTAACACAAGCATGTTTTGAAAATAGTACAGAAAAATCAACTGAAATGTAAATGTCAATCCTTATCCATCTCATAAAGTATCTTGCCGTGTCTTAGTGGAAGGGATCCAGTCCTAGGAGAAGTCCAACTCATGCATCGTTGACGACTTGCAGTGTTCCCGATGCCCTCCAACTGCTGTAAGTTAGCTATAGATCTTACCCGTGCATTTTGCATGCAAAGGTTTTTAGGTGGATGATTTCTTATATTGTGTAGGGTGCAACGTAAGTACCTGGATCGTTTATTTCCAGGAACAAGGTAAGTAACCGAATTAATCCAGGAACAAAATAACTGTACTAACCGTTTCTGAATGTACTTACTAGCTGCATTGTCAATTTTCTTGTTTGAAACGCGGGAAACTCCCTACAACATACTGACGTGTATTGTTTTTGCTTGTCCACAAAACACGCGCAACAACAGTTCAAGCAAAATGATTAAGCCCCGGAGACCCTGGCGCTCGGAACGGAGCAAAACTCTTATGTATAAAGAGTATATACCCCGCTTCGTACGCGGAACAGTGGTCTGGATTGCATTGTGAAAGGGATATTATTCTCCTATTTACGATTTTGTTGAACGTTGAACTTGTTACGTCTGAATGGAGACTACTTTGAGCTGCGAAGTTGATCTGCCCTATCCTTGTTCATCAGATCTTTTCTAAAGTAGTAACGTTTTTGCTAACAGTGTTTTTGATGTGAATTATCTACTTGTGATGAATTATAGTCGAATAAAGTACTTTGTTCGAGATAATCTGTCGCATTATGCGACATTGATGCGACAGATCAAACTTTATTTGTCAAATGTGTCGAATAAAAGGCATAAATTAGTTACAAATCGATCTCGAGGCTGTGTGCGGACTATTGCTTACCTAAGTCGGTTTCCCTGTCCACTTGTGTTTTTTACAATTTCTATGGTTACTTCTAGGACTCCACCAACCCACCGACCCCCCCCCCCAATTATGCGCGTCCTTTGAAAATATTCTATTTTCTTTTATTCGACAAATTAAATGCGACGTTTGATTTGAAGTTCCATTTATAGCCGCATGGAAGTCAGATAAAACGCTGTTCGATTCGACACATGTAAAATATGACGTTTGATCCAGGCCGTATTCGCAAAGTGATAGACATCTAATTACACAAATGCACCGTAAGGGTTGAGCGACTAAGTGTTATTTAATATAGAGCTATTTAGCTCAGTGGGAAAGGGAGCTGTTCTAGTAGAGAAACAGCACATTCAAAGCTACAGCTGTCGTAATTCTAACTTCACTTCCTCCCCCTTACCATCTCTCACCAATGGCCTTTGTCTTGTTGTGACGGGATTCTAATTTGCAGTGTTTATCTTATAACTAGACATCTGTGTGCACTTTTTAAAAGCACACTTATTGGCCTTATTTAAGGGCATTCAAAACATTCTATGCCATGCTCACTAGTTAAAACACAGCACATCAGTCGATAAAACACTAAATATTCTAACAACCTGCTTTTCGATCACCACTCACAGAAGATAAAGTATGATCTTGGACACAAAATTGACCAGCTTGAATGGTGAAAGGATTATCAATGTGTAGGAGGGCATCATTGGCAGTCTCTGTTTTTCAGCCTTCTGTTTATGGTGGACTAATTAGCAGTTTTTGCTACACTTTGAAGGTATTTTAATAAAAGACTACCTTGTGACTACGAATTTCTCAAACTGTTGATTCCCAACAGCTGCTTCATCACTTGTATGCATGGTCTTAACTTTAAAGTGGATAAGATAATGCGAAGCCCCTCCTCCCGGTTGATTAAAGAATTAAGTACGTCGACTCTCAAGGACAATAAATTTTTATTTCAGGTTAAGATATAAAGCTGTGTTATCTTAATGGGTTCGTCCATGGAGACCATAGTTAAGATTTGACCGAAGGGAATCAATCATTTGGAAAAAGTCAGCTACAAGAATTTTAAATCATGGTAGTTAGGATAATTGTGAACAAGTTTAAAAATGCCAATAATATTAGCCTTGTTTTATACTTATATTGAATGGAAACACTGAGGAAGCGTGAAATTTTGATTACAGGGGTTAACTGAGCGATGACGAATGCATCGAGCCTGCTGGATATCATGAGATAACTGATGCAGATGTGCAAGTGTCCTGCGGATCAAAATGACCTCATGTATTCTAGACTTAAGATTGACAGGTACCAAAGGACACGTAGGTAGTGGTCAATTTGTGCGTGATATAGAGTAAGGCACAGATAACGCAAATGAGTCAGAAGGTCGCATAAGCTCCTTTTAAGCACTGTGGATCGGTGACTTACAAGCAAAGACATGGAAGATGATGTAAGTCATGGATTTGCTCTTAAAGAGAATGTTAGCTCGTGAACATGGACACGTTGGTTGTTATCAGGGATGGTGATGATGATGATGATGATGATGATGATGATGATAACAATTGTTGATAATGATGTTAACGGTTGATGATGATCGCGATGATGATCATCATGACCTTGATAATGATCACTACCTTATTAACGACTATTACCTTAGTAATGATCATAATCTTCATGACAACATGTTCATGAAAGTCATTATAATAAATTAATGGCCACGACGATGAGTATTTCATAATTATGATCATGGAGCTGGCAGTGAGTGGACGTCTTGACAAAAAGAATAAATTGACTTAACATTAGTTGACTGAATCGACGGCACACTGCTTTTTACTCCAACAAAGCTGCATTGAGAATGTGTCTGTACCCTTTTGAACGTCGAAATTTGATTTATTTTGACGAACAGAAGGCTTTTAAAACTAAGAATAGAATTGAAAGTGAAAACGTAAATATGGAGTAAATTTCGAAGGAATTTGCTTTTTAAGAGTGTTTATCAATGATACACATGTTGGCCAAAAGACATTGTATCCATCCAATTTGTAAATGTCGGCGTGTGATGTCATTGAAAACGTTTTGCAACCAGTTCATTTTACACTCCTACTAATTGACGTAAAGTGAAGTTAAGAAACACTCAAAGTTTTCCCTAGGATAAATACGAAATCTTTATATCGGTCAGAGTGACAGTATCAGTGATCTTGCGCCAGGTTTGAAGATCAAAAGTCGAGGAGCATCGCTGGTTTTGTGTCAAAAAGTTTATAAAATCAAATGTATTGAAAGACTAGTCGAGTACTCAATATGCATACTGAGACTGCCATGACTTACTACCACGGATTTGTAGGTGTTACGCTCTCGATGTATCTGCCCAAAAACCTGTTCTAGGTCCTAACGAAGACTCTGTAAACTCGAGTCGCATACTTCCACAACACAACGTCTTCTTATCGAGGATCGTAAGTACAAGTTGTAGTTTAGTCTAAATTTGGACTCAACAACAATCTTTACCTAAATTTGTCATATAAAATGCAATTGTTTCAAACGTGAAAACTTTCCTTATCATGCGTATCAATTGGGTATAAAACTTTATAATTTGTTTATCTAAAAAGGACGACAGGTCAATATAATCCTATTATGGCTGATTACTAGATTAAACTGACATTTCGATAAAAAATCAGTTGAGGCTATAAGAGGTGGACTTTCTTAGTACACTTCAACACGCTTCTAACTTACTCCACAACAATTTTACAGGGTTTTGATATTTAAGGCGTGGTTTACCTATCTTTTTATTTTTTTGCTCCTGGCTGTAGAGTAGTAACTTTTCAAATATTCGTTTATCAGATCGTCACACAAATTAGTATGTAAACAGATTAAATTTAATACTTATTCTAATTTAAATAGGATCTTTTATACAATTCTTAACCTGTATTGTTTTACTGCTATAGCGTAGAATATAATTTGCAGTCACTTAGACTTACTTGTAACTGAAGATGACCGAAGTTCAGTCGAAACATGTCTTTTAAATCGAAGACTGTTGTATTGTTTTTAAAATGTAATACCATATTGTTTTTATTGTGTCTTGGCACTAAACTCCATACAAAGAAGGCTCTGTTCTCATGCTCTTTACTTGATAGAATTCTTCGTAGTGCTATCTACACATTTTCAGTGTTATCTAACGGGTTCTTAACTAACACGTGAAGTAATAATGGGAAATTTTACAGCAAATTAAGTGTTGTATCGCTAGCATTCAGAAAAGTAAGACACGGCAGTTACCACTGATCTCGTCACAAAAATTAGTATAGTATTGCGTTTTATTTGTATTTACTGTCATTAGTAAATCAATGTACTCATTTAAGAATCAAGTTATTGTTTATTTGTTGATTTATTTATGAACGTGGAACACTTATTAATAACCGGCTTTAAGTCCTTTTGTCTTTGAAGCAAAATACTTTTGTGAATAGGTGATGTATTAGAAATCAATGCGCTTTAGTTGCGTACTTTGCAGTGCTTATTGTACGAAGAGGTCTTTAAATTATCTCTTGATGACTGCAAATTGGTAGCAATGACTAAACAACAAATATCATTTATAGCTAGTAGCTTACGGGTTTCGTTTTGAACAAGCAATGTTTAATGCTGTGGATTAAAAGCCTACAAGACAGCACCCCAAAGGCAATTGATTTGGAATAGAAGGCTTATGAAAAGAAAAGAAAATTTTTAAAAGAACATACTTCACGAGAAATATGGCTGCTAGCACTAGAATAAAAGGAACAAAATCATAGTGATATAGCGCCTCCTCTGAGGACAACATGATCCCGGTCACCACCAAGGTTCGCAACTCGAGATATAAAATCCTGGACTACAACAATTCTGGTAGCCTGACCATTGCAGAAGGATTCTTCGAACCGTAGGTCAGAAACGATAGGACTTAATATATGATCATCTTGTTTGCCAGTCAATCTTTCGTGACTTTTGGAAGTTGCAAACGTATCACTAAAGCCAATTTGTGAAATGGTCCAGCTCTTTATTAAACCTCCATTTGAAAGGGAGGCCATATTTCCATTTCACTTCTTATAATGATAATTGATAAGTTATCTTAAGACAATAAAAAGGCAACATGATTAGGCATTGCATTTTGCTTTTTTCCCTACTATGCTAGCCTGATCTAAAATGAAAATTCCTGAATTTGAAAAGAATTCATAACTTAGTTGAAAAAATATTTCGACTGTGAATGGCCAGATAGTATTTTTGTTATTAGAATCCGTGTTATGCTGCAACATTTCAGAAAATCAAGCCTCGTAGAAAAAATCTTACTTCAGGGCCCAATCAGAGTTTCCTACTAAGTTTTGGATAGCGGGACTGTCATTTGCTAATTTTTATAGGTCATCTCCCCCAAGTTATCTCTGTACAAGTTAAAATGGTCAACACAGGTAAATTTCAATAAACAAGGTTGAGAAGATTATTATTGGGATGCGTTCTTAAAAGTTGGACTTTATTAAGGTCTATTTGACAAACACCCTTGTCTCGGTTTTATAAAGTGTGGCACAAGGGTAAGAATATCGAAATACACTAGCGAATTAGAGCGATGCTCATGGACTCTGTTTAATTTTTTGATGGTAAAAGAGACCATTAGATTCGTCTAGAGGGGAGCTTTTGAGATACTGAATAATCTTTTTTGTGGTACAAAACTTTAAAATCGCCTCGAAAATTTGCGACATTGTGCTAAAAACATGTTTAAAAGCTTTTTCGTCTGACACTCTTCAAATTGTGAATGATCTGAAAGGAATGTAAACCTCTTTAAGAAAGATGAATGGAAACTAGCCAATCGTAAACGATAAAGAAACGACACAGAAAGAACTTGGAAAAATAATGAATTTTTTTTGATATTCCCAGAAAACTATTTCTGCCTACAGACTCCTGGTTTCCTTGTTTTAATGTACACATATTCCAATGTACTTAGATGAAAGGACGATCTAGCTGTGCCAATTATCCGAGAATTATCGTCCTTGTACGTTATGACGCATTTTAAATTTACTAATATATGTTGGCGTGTGGCAGAATCGCAAAAAATAGAGTAAATTGCATTGAAAAGACATATTTCTGTGCATAATCAAAAGTACTTTTTGTCAAAGTACAAAACACTCAAAGTACAGAGAACAGAAATAACTAAGTTTGCAATCTTTATGCGGATCTAGGCTCGCCAATCAGTCAACACCTGCCAAAGAACGTTGCACAAAAGGGCAGCAAAATACAACCGTCAAATGCATCTGTTACTGGCAGAAGTTAACAGGATAAGATATGTTGCAAAAGTTATGGAAAAGCTGCGATGAAAAATAATAGTATGAATGATTTAAGTTGAAGCATAAAAAGCTGTTAAAGTTTTAGCAATAACAATTTCCGTATTCTGATGAATCAATACGATCATTGTCAGAAGAAAAGCCTTATATATATATATTTATTAATTAAAACAATCATAATAGCATAATACTGACTTCAACGATTGACAAACTACCATACTTCAATAGAAACATCCAAGCATAAAACAATAACTCAGTGAAGAACAGAACAAGAGAAGAGCAGATTAAGAGAGAAGACGAGTTATTCAGTTCATTTATATTTTAGAATTCCACTGCAAACGACAGCACTGAGTAAGACAAAAATAGCTACAAGTAAGTAAAGCAAACCAAACTATGGTATGAAATGAAAAGGGAACGTATGTAGAAAAAGGTATTAAGGAGTGCTTTCTTACTAATACAATCGAGGAGAGAGCATCCTCACTGTTGGCGGTGAACTAAATCTAATTGCAGAATTTATAGAAACAATGGCCACGAAATACCACATTTTAGCTCATAATTCACAGAAGGTAGATACTGTAACTGATAATGATTTGTACGCCTTACTGGCATTGTGGCATTTACGAAGTAAGTTGAGATCACTAGCTTATTATCATACTTGTTGCCTAAAATTTATTAAATAATCCCTAATATGCAGTGTTATTGTTAAATTGTACACTCCTGTTGATAAGCTACTTTACGTAGTAAAAGCCCCATAAAATTATTGACAACAGAAATGGATGAAAAACTCAAGTAAAATCTTAAGATTTTTGACTTGGGACCTATACAAACTCATTTAAGTACATGTTATAGTGATTGAAAGTATATTTTGATTATATTTCCATGTAATTCCCTCCGTTGATCTGACAAGATTCCGTGTAGTTGGTTTATAAGATGACATGGCATTATTTGAATTCAATTTAAGGAGAATTATTTTTCCAGTGAAGCTTAAGTGTAACCCAACCTTTCAAACTGATAGTATGCCTCGGTTAAAAACGGGTTACAAGATGGAAGGAAACCTCCTGTTTTGAAGAATTCCTAGTCTCCGTAATGGTCCCAGCTGAATTTCACAAACATGAGTGATATTTTTTATTTCTAATGCTGCCATACATGTACCGACACTGCGTTAAACAACATGCATTAGTTGACAAGTTGGGAAATATTAAGTACCCTTTTGTTTGTTATGTAATCGTGATCTTTTTATTTGTTATATAATCTTCATGGTCATTGTTCGTCGTCAACTTTACCATGACCATTATTGTTATTCTTCTTTTTATATCTTCGCGTATCATCATAATCGTTTTCATTACATATTATCACCAGTCATTACTTTAACTCTTGGACATAATATCAATATTGATAAATGTAAGAACAATAATGAGAGTGATAACGTGATCATCATCAGCATGACGACAACATGACTTTTCCATTACACGGTCATATTTTAGAGTTTTGTTCTCCCCTTTTCTTCTTTCTGAATCATTTTTTATTTCACCAACCCTCGGTGTTTTTCAGCCGTCTCCTCATTTGACGATGTATATTTCATTACAAGCCTAGATCCCGACGTTGCATGTTTTCTTATTTAATTTGAAGGGTTCAAAATCTCTTTTCCAACCAGATTACTGAAAATTGTGTCAGTCGCAATATGTTGATAACCACCAACAGCGCCAGCCGCTGGGTGTGGGATAAGAAAGTTGGGGGATCTGGGAGCGAAGGCCCAGAGACAAATTTCGCAACCACGCCTCTTTTGCTTAGGAAATACCCATCTTCAGCTCTAGAAAACACCCGTTTTAGTTTGGAGAAATGCCCTTTTTATGCAATATGATGCATAAAAAAGCGCTGTTGTTATCAAAACTAAAGTAAAAATGCTAAAAATCACATATTACATTGAAGTACCCTATTTTTTGTCATTTTTGGCAAAATTGGGATAGCCATGATTTGCAAAAGTGGGGGTAACTCCTCACCATAACCCCCGTGGTTCCGGGACTGTTGATAATTACTGCATTAGCAATACCAATTTGTTAGGAGGCGTCGGTTATCTCGTTAATCCAATTTTTTTCAACTATGCTTTCCTATTCAAATATTGTGCCTTGGTTTTCCATAATCACAGGATGTGTTGTGCATGCAGATAAGACAGCCTGTCAAAGTTGACGAGCACATATAGCTAGCTGCTCGTGCTCACATGTGAAGCTCGGTGTGTAGGTCGCACTTCTCAAAGATTGGCTGACAGTATCAAACAACATGTTCCAGCCACTGTACGCCAAGCATCAATTCCTTCTAGAGAACAGCCATCTCGCACTTGCAAAGCGAAAATGACTGCCAAAACATGCGATTCTGCCATAGGCCTACATTCACTAGAAAATTCAGAATGAGCCAAAATGTATAAGAACGAGAATTTTTGGATAATTGCCACAGCTAGATCGTCCTTTCTTCTAAGTGTACTGGAGTCGGTCTACATTAAGACAACAAAACCAGTACTCTGCAAGCAGAAGGAGTTAGTTTTTTTCACTTGGACTCTGTCAATAATGTTTTGTTTCCTTATTTTCTCTTTCTTCGTTTCCTTACTTGTTTATGATTGGCTAGTTTTGCTACATGTTTTGTATAAATAGGTTGCCATATACATATACGTTTCATACTCTGAAGAGTGTCAGAGGAAAAAAGCTTTTAAGTATGATTTTAGCGCAATGTCGCAAATTTTCAAGGCGATAGTCAAGGTCCTGCGCAATCTGTATGAGGGCGCCATATACTTATGTGCTAAATCGGGGGAGATCAGAGTATTCTCTGTAGTAAGTGGTGTTCTTCAAGGCTGCATAATCTCGCGAATACTTTTGATTTTGTTCTTAACTGGATCACCGCTATTTCCATCAGACAAGATGATGGCTTACAACGTAGTCGTCATTTCCCATGGCTGACAGACCGTGCTTATGCTGACGATATAGCCATCTGAAGTGACTGCAGGAAGTGCTTTCAGGGACTCCTTGATGGAATCAGTGCTATGGCATGTGAATTTGGACGCATGGTCAAACCGGCCAAGACAAAAGTGATATATGCGATATATCAGCAGGCCCCTCCCTGCCTGCAAGCGTACGGTGAGATGATGGAGGTCGTATCCTTTCTGTGTTCTGTAATCAGTGGTGGACGAATGTCGGCTTCTTTACGATCTCTCAGGTTTTAGGTGGCTTGAGGAAAAGGGGTTTTGACCGTGGTGAGCTCGATTTGCAGCTCAAAATGAATGTTTCCAGCACACCCGTCATATCCATATCGTTGTATGCATCTGAGAGTTGGGCTTTTATCAAGAATGACTTAAACTGCCTGAATAACTCTCACATGTTTGCTTACCGCTCCATCTCTAAGATCAGACTATGAATGCGTATCCCGAAGGTGCGTATTCGCTACCTTTGCATTGTTTAGCTTACTATTGAGCAGACGATCCGAACGCAACGCATGCGCTGGGCAGCCACGTAGCCAGGATGCCGCCCAACCGCTGTTGTGGGTCTATTTGGAGGAACCCGAACCTCTAGATTGGCGATGCTCCCTGGTTGCTGGGAAGGCCACCTGGGATAGCTTGCGGGAGAAGGATCTTTTATACGCGAAGGTTGCCTATGGTGTCGCCAACTGCAGCGGCAACTACACTACGATTGTGACGGACCTGGTTTGTGATAGGAAATAGTGGAGACATACAGTGGATATGACTCAGGGGCGCGGCATAGCTTTCTCTGGACGCCGTTAAGTGCAAAAGTGCATAGATACTAAATGCATTTTGTCTTAAATATCATACTGAAAATATATCTTTTACTTTTGAAAGCAGCCTTGTTCTTTGGGGTATTTTCAAGTACCGGGGTTGAAGTATAGGTATGACTTTAACATACTTGGAATTGAAGCAAACTTTCCTGACTTTATTTTGATCTTCTCTGAGAAAACAACCCATTTCAAGTGGAATACCAAGAGACTGAATATTACCCTCGTTTTTAAGTACGTACAAGAAGAAAATCCTGGGTTATTGGTTTCGTTAATTGGCTAAAAGATTTCGTATTTTATATCTTTGGCCATACGTTCCTCGAGAGCTTTGTAAGACCTGCCCCTTACTATCTAGTGCTGCTAACACGACACTTTATTCTCTTTTCTTTATTCATTATAATTCGTCTTAAGCCTTAATTTGTGAAACATAATTACCATGGTAAAAACGTCAGCCTGTGACATGGCGCTCCAAGAAGAAGAAGGGGTAAAGGTTTAAAACGTTTTTCCGAAACCCCGACCCGTGCAGAGCTTACTTCGCTTCGTGGTCCCTACATAAGGCCCCATCTAACTAAATTGCGTAAGACCCTGAGTGTTTCCGTCGCACCACCGTCTGAGAAAATAGAAAGTGCCGGTATAGCTGCTAACATGGTATAGAATAGTCAACATTTACAACTTTTATGCCGCATTAAGCCAAGATCTATATCAATTAATACCTTTAGTATATATTTACACAGAGTAAGTCATATACATGCAGGGCTTTCACGAGGAGCAGGATCGATAGCGCAAGATATCAAAGACACCCGCCCATGATGATGGTTTATTTATTTTTTTGTTTTATGTTGACTTCAAAATAATAGCGTAAAGCTAATTAACACCAACTTTAAAATACGGAAACTTACAATATACGTGAGGGATAATGCATAACTGGAATATAAATAATTGATTCGCCTTTTATTGCTTCGCACTAAATACATATTAAGTTACTAACAGACAAATTCTAAGTCAATGTAAACTTCCAGCACACTTGCTAGATTCACCATTCCAACAGTTAACCTTTTTCGTATATTTAGTTAATGTACCCCAGTCTTTCATGTTATTTGTTGGCGATGTCCACAACACATACCCAGTACATCTTATATTCTCCATTCTATATGTGAAAGCCCTTGTAATTGACAATGACAAAAACATTTTTACATTTCATAGAGTAATTAATAACTCATTACGCAAAGATTTTCGTGATTATTCGTGCACCAAGTAAGAAATATTTCCCTCGCAGAGAGCGATTGACGGCGACCAGTTACACACATCAAGATGGGGTCGAAAAATATGCTACTGATGAGGGAAAGAAGAAAACTTGAACCTTGCTAAACAAGAAGTTGCCATGCGTACATGTAAGAACATTAAATGTTGATAGTAAATTGAACGAACTTGAATATGAACTAATGAGATGTCGAACGTAATCGATATTTCTGAAATGAGATGGTTAAAGACTTGAGGGTTAGTGACTGACGATGACCATAATACCGATGATTTCAGGTCCTTAGTATCACGAACATAAACCCAGCAGTGACTAATTAATTTTATTCATATTTTGGCTAATTAGATATATGTATTATTTCAGCAGACACAAGGGCTTTATGTATGCTGTTTCTATGCTACATTTTGTGACTTGTCTTCCTTCGTCATCCTTGTCAAGAATTGCTGGAATTTGGAATACGACAGCATCGTATTCCGTTCCAAATATCTCTCTCGTTGAATTTTCTGTCCTCAAAATCGATCTTTCTTTTTTAATTTAGTCATTTTTCTCCATGAAACGGTGTGAGTTTGATATAATCCTCTTGCGCCTTTCACCAACATGACTTATTCGTTTGACGTTAGAGATTGTTCTTTATGTATCTAAAGTTTGGACAGTCCCGCGGATTAAGCACAGCATTTCTTTGCTACGGTAATGTTACTTGGAAGCTTGAAAATTCTAATCCAAAAAGGTTATAAACAGTCAGCAACTAACTCCCCTAGAGGACACTTCAGTGCATGAAATCTTACTTGTTTAAGGCTTCGGAGCAATGGACAAACCGAGTATTGAATTAAATGGCAATAGCAGACCCTGAGGATGAAAAGTTTTATGAGGAAAGAAAATTGCTTTATGACTGAAACATAGTAAAGTTCAAGAAGTACATACAAGGTTATTCATAATCCTTATCTTAAGAATGGTTGTCAACAATACGAAAGTCACCACAAAAGACAGTTATGATCAGCAGAAACCTTGAAAATTTTTCCAAAGTTGTGCATCTTCAAATGAATGCTTCGCAGCTTTATTACATTTTCATCTCAAGTGATAGCCAAGATATGATTAGTTCAAGTATCAAGGTGGGTTTCCCGTTTCGACGGGTTGCCGGTTGAGTTTATTCATTTCGTTTCAATTAAGGGTGTCCTAGACAAACTTGAGGATACATCGTGCACATAATCTGTCTGCCATATTGATAATAGAATGTCAAATACGAATTAGTATTAATTTTCAATAATTCAATTCGACTTCCCATGTAATTTCTATGGCACTATGACATGCCCTTTGGAGTTTATATGCTTTCGGCTATCACATAGCTACTTATTATAGCTCTTAATCCTCCAAGCACTGTAGAGTGGGCATTTCAGTCACAACATTTGTTAATTGCCTATCTTTCATTTTGTGCGATGAAACCAGGTTTACGTTCTTCGTTCCAATCTCAGGGAAAAAAGCGAGCAAATTTCAGTATAATCTTCTGCACATTGTGCGAATCAACTTCAGGAATATAATTTTGCTATTTCCCTTTGTTAGAATGAATCTTTGAGATTTGTCGGGTAGAAACCAAACACCTTTTCCCTTTGTTTTGTATTTTAACCAGATATCTATTGTACAGTAAGTTATACTAGGTTTGCGAGTAGTCCCAATGTTAGTTTTTACTAGTCATAGAATTTAGTTCGATCACTTGAAAATTTGGATGCTCAAACCTGCTTTCTCTATCGTCATCATTCCAATAACTGCTGTACAAGCTCTCGGTATCCATCTCCGGTAAGCATTCAGCTGTTGGACTGTTGTCGTCCTTATCGTTACGTAAATTGCACATTTCGTTAGTCTCTTGATAGCTCATCGCTTCACTTCTCTGTGGGAATAGTTCATCAATGCCCTTACGATCATGTAGCAAATGAATCATATCTGACCTTTTCCGGGTTTCAATACACGAATTTGGCGTGCAAAAAGTGACGGTCGTTGTGCGTTTATGAGTGCGTCCCTCTACAACGTTGTTTGTTTTCTTGAAATTGTCCTTCATAGTAGCCGATGATGCGACATGTGCTGATTTTATGGAAGATGACTGTGTAGATTGCAACGGGGGTCTTTTCGAAGATTCTTGATTTCCCTTTGACAATGGACAATTTGTACATTTTGTTCCAGACATAAAGTCCCCACCTTTGTCACGTTTCCTACTGGTTTGCTTCAGTTGCCATTTGAAGTATACCAGCGGGTTAAAGATGGACTTACTCTGCATAAGTACTGTTATCAGAACCTCTTGATACTGTTTCCATTCCTTCGTGATGTAAATATGAATATGGAGACCGACGACGGGCCACCAAAACATGATAAAACCCAGTAATATGCCAACACTTATTTTAAGAAGACGAAACTCCTGACGTTTCTTCATTTTTTTGTAAATCCGTTTCGATGTTTTGTGCTTATCAAATAGTTTGCGTCTTTTGACGACTACAAACGCAAATGGGTATGTTACAAGGAATAAAAAGCTTCCAATCCCAACAGTAACAAAGATGACATACACTGTAATATTTATTTTAATTTGGTAATACAGAATGGCTGATACTATAGACACTACAAACGAGATGACCCATGCCAGAACGATTAGTACGTATACACGACTCTTGTTCAAAATCCTTGTGTATTTCAAAGGAAAGCAGATTCCAATGAGACGATCTAGAGTTAGATTGCAGAGATTGAGAAGTGAACTCAGACATGCAAATAAAGCCACTGCCTCAGATGCACTGTGAATATACCGTCTTGTATCTTTACTTGGGGATATATGTTTTCCGGCAATTAGGAAATAAATGACATCAGTTGTACACAGACCAACTCCAACCCAAAAATCTGCGGCGCTCAGATTTAGCAATAATGTCGAGGAAAATGTGCGTTTTCTTCCAAATTTATTGTATCTTATCAAACTACACATTTCGTACCCATTCAGTGACATTATAATCGCATCCAGCGAGAAATAAAAAAATGACAAAGTATATTTGCTGACCATTTTTGTAGTTGTTATTCTTAATTCGTCCCCGATGTCCTTCTAAGTCTTTTACTACATAGTAATATTTTTTCCAAGCTTTAATCATTTACCAATCCCGATTCATGCTAAAATCAATATGTGAGTACCTTCAAGTTGACATTCCATGAGCCAGTCCAATTTAGTAAGTCTGAAAACTCAGCAATACTTCAAAAAGTCCACTGTCTTTTGACACCTGCGAGAAGTTGATAAAATCGTTAACAGCACGAAAAAAGTTTTCCTTCGTGTACAAAGAAGACAAAGGCCGCAGATGTGGCTTAGTTTTCTAATCTGGTTTCGTAAGTGCCTCAATCTTAGTCTTGATAACTACACTTGCAGAAGCACTAAATTGGAAAATGCCATCAGAGCTATTTACGAAAGCTAACTGTCTTAATCTGACGTTCGTTAAGTTTCAATAGAAGCAAGTTTATGTCAAGAGATGTATGCTTTTAACTAAGACCACACTAGCGTACCAACACTCAACATTCCTTACGAGCTATTTGATTTTTTTTTGTCTCTTGAGCTATTGCTTCTGTGCCAAGCTGATTATTAATGATTCAAAATCTGCTCTGAATAGTAAAGCTTTTAAGTGTATGCAGCAGCTATCAAATGCAATGGGTAGTGCAGAAGTGGATTTAGCATCTTTTTTGGTTAAATCGACAGCATCTTGCTTCAACGGGTGACAACTTTATGCTTTCTTAGCAAATTCATCGAAACATCATTTTCAGGAAGTAACAGACTCAGATTTGACAATTTGTGGATGAAACGAAAATGGACAAACGTTTAAGAAGCAAGTTAGAGTATTCATTCATTTTCTTTACAATCATTATAACAAAGATAAATGTAGTTAATTGATTGTGCCCTTAAGTATCACTTTTTGTGAAATGGTTGTAGACCGAGCTTAATTTTCAACCACTCGCAATCACGTCAATAAATGGCAGTCTTCTGAGTGCCGCAATAAGGAAAGCAAAATAAGTATATGTGAGATTACGTTGAAATAATGAGATTATCTTTGAACTCGATCAGTAAAAAAAGAAAGGATTTATGTCAATTCTATTCTATGATTTCTGCTACAACATACGTGATCTAACAGGTTATTTATTGTTTGGACTTTGTCCTTTCTGTCGTCGCTTAACTTTTAATGTTAATTTGTTTTAAGAAATAAATGACATCTTACTATTAGATATTTTCATTATTACTATTAAATTAATTACTGATAAAATTACTATTTATAAATTAAGTAAACAGATCATCAAAATGTGATGTCGTGGCGGCTGTAATAGCCTATTACTTTTTAAGTATGTACTCAAAAGGCCAAATAAAAAATTTCTGAATGAAAAGAACTTCTAAGGAGAAACATAATTATGAATGAAAACTTTGTTTTTTTAGTGCTATTTCTTTTCTTTGTTGGTATATTGGAGTGAGGTGTGATATTTTACCAGCCCAATTGGAAAGCGACTGCAGGTTTATGAAACGTGGTGGCTAGGAAGAATCCTCAGATTTCTTTGTGTGCGGAGAATATTCAACAAAGAAGTAAAAGTGTGAACTGGCAAAAGGTTAAAAGTGGCACAACACCTGGTGGTAAGAAAAATGTCGTATCCTGGTCATGTTCTCCGAGGAAGCTCAGGATATCTCCACAATGTGGTAATGGAGGGAATAACTGAAGACGCACGAGCAAATGGTAGACAACCAGTGAAATGGTCATATGGCATCAAGGCTGGAGACGAAGAACATCGTATGGAGAGTTAAAGAAATTAGCTCAGGATAGGAGGAGATAGGTGACCGTGATGGCCAACCTGTGTGTCGAAAAGGGTAACTGATGATGAAGCGTGATCATTATGGGAAATAAAGTTAAGAACATTTTAGGAAACAAACCATCACCTTAAGTGGAAACAAAACCTAAGGTCTCTTCTTAACAACTGACTGCTCTTGCCACCGTGCTGTTGAGACATCGTTTCTCAGAAGGGTATTTTAGGCACAAGTTTCAAATGTCTTCATAGGTATGTAGGATCTTTGCTAGGATTACTTTTATGTCGCGTTTCAGCGCGATGGTTCCTCTTACCCTTGATAACATTCAGTCTTCTTACCCCCACCCCTAAAAATGTTTTCTCAGCTACCTCCTTGAAATAATATCGCGTCTTGTATATTGTTATCGATAAAACAGGTAAAATTGGCACCGTAGAGATGAAAAAAGCAACTTTAAATCATAACCACATTCGTGGATATACAGCGATAACGCCTCCTTTTTTCTGTAAATCCATTTTGACATTTTTGAAATTATTACAAAATGTGGATTTTTCATTAAAGTGAAGTTACCAGCTTTCGATGTCCACTTGACACAATAGAAAATTAATGGAAGTTAATTAGGCTTCATGCTAAAGCCCTTGACACAAATGTGAGTCCATAGCACGTTGTCAGGGATTTTGAAAGCGGTTATATTAATAACAGATTGTGAAATAGAGGCCCTTGAATAGATATCACTAAGACTGAGTAGCCCACAAGAAAGTCGGGACTTAGGTACTTTAACATCTGGTAATAGAAAGGAACTTTATCGCATTATGTGTTTAAAGGAAAAATATATGTTTAACGCAGTCCAGTTAATGAAGGACGTTTCTGAAATTTACTACGCTTCAGCATTTGGCCTTGACGCGACCTGAGGTTATATTCATTTTGCAGCTAAAAATGAACATTTGCAAATCATTCCTAACTTAACGAAATGTGCAGAAAGGTGCTTCTCGGTGAGCATACTTTCTTCGAGGTAACGTATACATGAAGCTATCTCTGTAAAGATGAGGTTAAGAATGGTTCGTGCCTTCCGTATGAGATCTGGACTTTGGTCAGCTTTTTCTATTGAAAGAACCTAGTAAGAGAGGATTGCGGCAGTCCAGGGAACTCCTGTATATTTTGATAATACGATTCTTTTACTGGCGTCGACTCAGTTAACTAAGCACTGAAGTAGGAAATAAAGTAGATTGTTTCCTTGTTACCGATGAATTTTCATCTCAACATTCCTGTTGTCTATTGGAACAGCAAAACTTTCAGTTCAGGCCTTTATTTTAACACATACCATTGTAGTTTGTTATTAATGGAAATTTGTCGTACCAAAAGAGGTTGCGAATAGCTGTTCTTAGGCCCCATTTAAGATTGCAGCACTCTTGAAATTGGTCCAAAGGACCTGGCTAAGAGCAAAGTCTAATTTGACCGCAAGCCTGACTAAAGCCTTGTACGTCGAAAATTCGCGAATGGATCGTTTTCTTCGTCAAATGTGCTGAAGTTTACGCATTTTATATCTTATTAGTCATGCACTATCCCCACGGCACTACATTTTTGTCAATACAATTATAAACTGAGTAACCAACACAGTCATCAACTAACTAGCCAGCCAACTAGCTCAACAACCTACCAGCCAATCAACTTATTAACCATATATCCATCCCTGTGACCAAGCTGATAGTCATTCCATTGGCTTAACAATCAACGTTCAGAAAAACTAATTGATGGAGTAAATAACCCGCTGCCAAATCCGTTGACCTACAAAGTCACGTCCTGTGATCCTGACAGCGCCAAAGGATAAAGTCGAGTGTTATATTCAGTATTTCGTGTTTACACTCCACGACGATGGTAGTCCAATTTCTTATTTTTCTGTCGCTTCTGACAAGCTATTACTTTGCCGTTATCTTAGCTCTGCTAAGGGCGCTCCAACGATTGTACAAATCAATCTTAAGCAAACGAACCTGCTGGTATTGCTGTTCTTGTCCTTTAAAAGTGTTCTACCCAGTTGTCTCCCTCCTTACTCTTTCAAAGGTGCTTTCGTTTTCTTCTCCTTTGTGGAAATCCTAAACTGTTATTTTGTCTTTATGAATTGTGATGAATACTCTAATCTTGAGAATTATAAATCAATTAATCTACCACCAGCAAAGTCTAACTCCTTAACGACTGTAAAACATGTTGATTCTGTCTATCTGTTTTCTGGTTCATTTCTTGTTCACTGTTTGGATTTTGTGCCAGTCGGTCTAGTGCCGGCATACCACTGTCATTCCTGGCTGCATTTGTCACACCTTGAATGTATCTTGTAATGCTAGGATAATTGCTGTTGACGTTTCTTAGGCGTATGATAAGCTTTCGCATGCAGGAATTATGAGGGAGGTCCTGGTGTTTGGTTTTCTTGGTTACATGTATCTCCTCTTTTCTATGCAATGGATTGTCCTCTTCTACCTATTTCATGAAAACTGGATTTCTCCAAGGATTCATCGTAAGTTTGACTAAAGTTAAAATTAGTTATGCATTCTGTATCAATGCTTATAACCTGTGTGAAGACTTTTGGAGAAAGATTTTCAAAGCAGACATGCCCATTTAGCCTATCTGTCTTCCAGTTGGCATTTGAAACATGGAATACGTGAATTAAAAAGCAAAAAGCACTAAGAATTAAAATATACGTACCCTGCTTGATATGCAGCCCCCAACTAGTGTTGGTACAATGCACGTTTTGTTGGTGAGCGGTAGGACGTCAATTAGTCTTTTAGTAAAAGATATCTTCTGCATTCGTTGCTATTAGTCGAGGAACTTGATTGCTTATTGATATGAATTACAGATCGTTATAGATGTGCAGAAATCACCTTTATTCATGGCAATTGAGCTATTTTAGAGTCTGTAGAGTTTCAGTGACACCAGTGTATGTTTTCCAACACTACCGTGCACTTAATTGGCCTTTGCCTGCAAACAATATTTCTTTGCATGCAGCTATTTATCACTCGCCTCTCATCACAACTGAGACCACCTAGTAGTCAATTTCAAGCATCAAATTATAGTCCTCGCCAAGGAAATCAGCACGTTTAATTCTGTAATTGACATGCAGTGCTTTTACTGTGATGGTCAATATATTTACCTTGCAACTGCATAATAAGGACACCACTTATTCATTTGTATTTTGTAGGTTTACAAAACGTTTTAGCTGTCTAATTAAGTGTAAGGAAGTTTCATACACATTTTGAGCTCTAGCCACAACTACCGCCAAATAGCCTAATTTTGTTCACGAGTAAGGAAGGCACTTATCTTTCCCAACAAATCAGTTTGTGTATTTTCACCAAGTTTCAAGGCGGTATGCCTAACTGTAAGAAAGTATCCATAAAAACGTCTTTTTAGGGCTGTGGACAATTATTCCAGTCTAAAAATAGGACAAGTTCCCTTTTTTGAGGGATCAAATTGTGTACTTTTTCTTAGCGCCTTTACCGCGTCAGCTTAACGATCTCGTTTCGCTCCACAAGGAAAAAACATAGCCTGCAGATAATTATAACAACGAAAAATACGTTTTTACGTATGAAGATGAAGGGGAAAGATTTATCACGATTTGCTTTCGTATAGAAAAAACAATTCTTTCAACAGCTTGAGCTTATGTTTGAATCTAAAGTACTAATTAATTTTTTGTGTTGGATATAAAGTGATCTGATTTTGTTACCCAACACCATGCAAACATTTTGGACGCAGAGGGAACTTAAAACCCATGCCATTTGAATCTCAACTGCACATTGTGGTCTTCATTTCTGTTTAAAAATCACCGTAGAGCTAACGGTGGTAGCATTGCTTCGCCGTTTTACTCTTTAAGTACAAATAGTTATTTGTCATGAAGCCAGTAATAAGGAGAAACATTTGCTTAAAATAAGTAGACTTCTAGTAATTTTAATCACAAGGTTTTGTAGTTTTAACTTTTTGAACCATATTGACTGGATCATTATCAAATTTGTGGTCGGTATTACTTTTTGTCTTAAATCGGCATTGTGGGGGTCTTAGGCACCTGGCGTTTTTATATCCAGGCGAAACAAGAGCATAAAAGTTGAAATGTGCGATTCTTGGTCTTTTGAAATCGGGTCTTAAGTATCCTAACCTTCTTTGTATCCATGGTCCGATATTTGGAAGCTCATAAATAAAGGTGTGGTTGATTTTATGCTTTGAAAGTACCATTAAGGTCACGTTCCATTGTTCGCAAAATATGGGTATCCAGCCATCAATTTAGAGGATGTACACCTGCGATTAAAATTGCTTGTCGTTACTGTTATTATTATTATCATCATCACCATCATCATTATTACCATCATTACCATCATCATCGTGATTATCATCATCATCTTTATCATTGTTATCACCATCACCATCATTATTATCGTCACCATCATCACCATCATCATCATCATCGTCATCATGATCATGATGATGATCATCGTATCATCATCCCCATCCCCATCATCATCATCATCATCATCATCATCATCATCATCATCATCATCATCATTATCATCATCATCATCATCATCATCA
>JANTCA010006830.1:0-29331 GCA_024741275.1 Chironex yamaguchii
AGGAAGCTTGAGTAAAAGTTGAAAATAGTAGTGGTAAGGTGGTACCGGCTACTCCCAAATTCCTAGCAATGATAAGACGAAGTAGGTAGATGGTCCTTTGCTGATAAGCTAAAAACTCTAATATAATTGATAAAATATCTAAGATTTTAAGAGCAGTATAAAAAGACGTGCGGCTCATTCAAGTGCATCACAACAAAAGTCAATCATTGTACAATTACAGGAGGTTGATATTTGTGTTAAGTAATATCATATTTGTTAACTGAATAACCATGATTAGAAGAAAACAAGTGCAAGCTTTTGTCTGTGTTCACAAAGTTTGTTGTTCATGTAAAGTGATTATCATTGATTATTTATTTTAATGGTTATATATATTATTGTTCATTTCTTGCAGGCAATATGTCTTCATTGTTCTCTTCACAAGTTTTTTAGTACTGTGTGTGGACTATAATAAATTGTTTAAAGACAAGAACCTTTTATTGTCTGATGTTATTCATCTAGAGAACATCAAAAGGTAAGAAACTAAGTTCCCATATCTGAAGCATTTTTAAATTTGTTATTTTAACCTGTTGCTGTATAGATTTGTAGTAGCCTGTTCACTTGTAAAAGCATTCTGTTGGGCTTCTGATAAATTTGTCCCTTTGTGTTGGACTCTCTGTAGGTCTTCAGTACCAGCCCAGCAGACAGTCCCTTCAAGATGACAATGTTATAATTCCAGGTGTCTTGTAACTTTCCTCTTCTCCTGATCCCTTAAGCCTTTCCTTGCAGCAGATTCTTCCATGTTTACTACTAAATCATGTTACCAAACCACTTTGATTCACTTTTGGTGATCATATGTTATTTCTCCAGAGACTCCTGATACAGATAGTGAAGTGTTTAATATTGCACAAAGTTTATTTTGACTAATCTCTCTTCTGATGTTTGTTTTACTTCCGTGACTAAGATTAGTAAATTTGTAATGTGTTCCCAGATGAAGAAATTTCATCACCATTTATAACATTATAGCCATCATCATGGCCATCATTATGATCATTATCATGATCTGTATCATGAATATGATCATCACCATCATCAATTTTATGATAATAAACATCATTATCATCCATATGATCATCCATATCATTGTCATGATTAGCTTCATTAAATCATCATTTTTATTACTACTATTATTACTATTCTTCTCATTACTATTCATCAATGTTCCTAACTTAGACCACAATTGTCTGGTTATTGTTCAGAGGTAGCTAACAGATCATCATTCTACATATTTAATAAACAACTGACTGAGGACTGACTGATTCTAATCATCATCATCATCATCATCATCATCATCATCATCATCATCATCACCATCTTTTGTTTAATGGATTAATAGGATAGCATGAAGAGGATAATGCCCTGTTTTCAGTTTTATGGTTAACAGTTAGTGACATGTTAGTTATTGATGGTGCATTTGAAAACACCATTCCTTATTTTGAATGTTTACCATGTTGATTAAGAGTGAGGAATCTGAGTGGCTCTGAGAACAAGTAGTGAAAGTTAACCAAATGCCACTCGTTGATGAATACCCCCCAACATGGTATTTGTGGATTATATTGAAGTTTTCAATTTTTAAGTTATCATTCATTTCATTAGAATCTTTTTGTCAAGCATTGACAGGATGTTTCTTGTTGGATTGTTAAGGGACTGTGTTGTTCTAAAGGTATTTGGTACAAGAGCTATTTACTTTAACACTGGTGTACAGGAACTTCCATAACATCATTGTCATTGAGCAAGAGGTAGTCAGATGACTGTATTGGGATTTGAACCTTAAGCTTTTGCCATGGTCTAAATTTTGCATATATATTTTCAGGTTATTTTATTGCTTTTGACTCTGTTCATATTTTAAATTCTTGTACCTATATATCTTATATATGCTTTTTTTCTCAAGGATGTCAACTGGCATGGCAATTTGCCTTGTAGTAGCATTCTTGTTTTGGCTTATAAGACTTGGAAGGATTGTTAAACATTTAATCAAAGCATGGCAAATTGGACAATTCTATAAATATGCTTTAAATATCAGAGATGTAAGTATTATCGCACGTAGAGACTTCAAATTACATGCATTGTAAAAGGGAATTGTGTAAAGTGAATTTATCCAATTTTTAATGCCTGAGAAGAAACAAAAATCTCCTTTGACATCTCTTCTCATATTGTTTTACTCATTTTTTTATTTATAACTTTCTGCTTCTTGTACTGTCACTCAGATTGACACTAATTTGAGTACTTTGGGTATTTGGTTTTGGATAATTTGGATAATTTGGATATTTGGATAATTTGGATAATGACTTGGGGTTTGAAAATAATTTATTGAGCTACCTACTACACTGGGTAACATTGTCATTGCAAGGTATTTTGCTGTTTACTATCACACAATTCCAGAGCCTTCAACCTCTAAAAATTAGGGTCATTTAATATCTTTCTGATTGCAATTGGACCTATAGGTCCTCAAGGATATATATTGATGCCATTGGCTGTTTAAAGGATAGCTATTAAGACTATGATTTAATGTTGTGTATGGAGATTGAAAATATTGAAGCAATTTAGAGAATAAGGCTTATTTATCATTGAAGGGGTTGCATTACATAGGTTTTATGTCAATTTAGCAACATTGTGCATGAATGGCACTTTTTCTGTCAAAGTCATTTGCAGATATTTGCATTTCATTGCCTGATGCTTTTAAAGTTAAACTGTGTGTTTTATGATTTCATTTCAATCCATTCCGTATCTTAAATCAGTCATATTCTTTAATGGAAAAAAGTGGAAACCAGTTGTTTTGATAGTTGTGCTGATTATTCGTACAGCATGTGATGGATAGCATTGAATTATTACTGTTGATTACAATTTGTAATTTGACAGTTGTGTTAATAAGGAAATTTTTAATTTCAAATACTGTGAAATGCACCCATCAAGTTTGCTGGCTTCTCTGTCACGTTATGCTACTTTCATTACTTGAAGAGTGAAGTCATGTCAAGGAGATGATGTTTACCAGGTCTAAACTAATTGGGCTCAATAAAAATAAAAATTTGCAGTTGCTATCTTTTCTGAAAACGTATTAAAGACTTCAGTCTCCAGGGTAGTTTGATTCATCCCTCTAATGTCTGAGTTTAATTGCCCGAAATACCAGGAAATGCAATTTCCAGCATTCAGTTTTCAAAAATTTCTTGGAGGGCATGCTGAGAGCCCCCAGAAGCCATGGGCTAAGGCGCATTGTGTGGATCCTCTGGACCCATAACTGTCTCCTTTGCAAAAGATTTTGGCTACTTAAAACCTTAAAGAAACCCAGGGTTAATTTTCAAAACTTGCAGTGTTGTGGTTATATGTTGGTTAGCTTTTAAATAATGCATTGATATAGTCATTTATATGCCACTTGTGTATATAGTGTCATGCATGTTACATGGCAGTGAAGAATGCCCTCTCAAGACACATATTTGGAAATGTACTAGGAGATGTGCTCTTTTTACAGTGGGCTTCTGTTCAACCTGTTACCAATGGTCATTATCTTTCTTAAAGGGGATGGGAATTCTGGTGAACAATATGTGATCTTTGTCAGTAAACTATTGTGGCTTGGGTCAGAATAGATACTTTCTATAGCAACTTGAAATTGAATTATGTTCTGTATGAGGGCCCAGTGGCTGTATAATTGATTTGCAAGTCAATATGACTGTATAGGTATGACAAAAGAATCTGGTGTAAAGTCTCCTTTTGTGAATTAGTCTTCCATACCCAGATTTATGTTTCTAATTAACACAATATACCTGTCTAGTAACTGAAAGTAATTGAAATTTACTTCACACATACGTACAACTCTTTTCAGAATTTATGATAATTGCATACATTACTACCTTGCTGTGTGTTAATTTTTTCCCTGCAAGAATGACCTACAGAATATGCAGTGGAGTGATGTTCAGGAAAAATTGAAGGATGCTCAAAGAGTCTTCCACATGTGCATACATAAAGGTGACTTAACAGAACTAGGTATGTTGTTTTTTATTATTATGTGCTTTGAAGTATATGTTGCTTGCATAGATATTGGTAAGACACTTTGGTATCTTAACTTAAAAACTTAAACTAAGAAGTAGTTACTAGGCTCCTGAACTTTCTGTCTAATTTTTTGAGTTGCAAAAGCATGGTGTTTAAAAACCCTATCCATTGTAATAAACCAGAACAGCAGAAATGCTGCAACGAGACCCACATTAATAAAGCCAAGTATACAATTTGCCACAGTCTCATTTCATATTGCAGGTTTTCTTTGAATAGAACTTCCTGTATTATCTTTTGATTGCAGATACCTACCATAGGATACTCAGAAGAAAAAATTACCTTATAGCATTACAAAATAAAGGCGTCATTTCCTGTATATACAAGTTCCCATTTCTTGGGCATAGGTGGGTACCACGAACTCTTTTTTGTTTATTTTTTGCTTTTTCCAAGTTCAAAAGATAACTGCAATGTAAAAGCCACTTTCGTTTTTCTCTTGAATCGATTTGCGAAGCACAGCATTAGTCTTCTACACTTTTCTTCCTTCTGGTGTTCTTAGAGTACAGAATGTCCTTTGGTAGCCTGTCATCATCAATACTCCTAGTGTGATGTAACAGATTCGAGCTGTTGGTCGTTTATGATTGTTGCTGGGTTAGCGAAATGGTGTAGATTAAAAAACTACAATTTTCTTCAAGCATATGGTCAGGCTAATGTTGCAGAAAACTTGCGAGCATGTAGATCATTTACATAGTGTGCAAATGAGCGTTCATTACTTCCATACAGAGCTGATTTCTTACTGTGTTTCGGATATTTGTTTTTATATTAAACCTGCGGTTTGCAAATCTAGAAGTAGTCGAGTTCCCAGTCTATGACTGTAGGTCTCCGTAAGTCCGATATCTGTTCCAGGTCTTTTTCCTGCAAAGGACAATTGGTCTTAACATGTCAATTGGCAAATTTAAAGTACTAGTCGGCCTGGGTAGACAGCGCTTACGACCTGCCTGTTCAGAATAAGCCCTTTAAGCTCTGTCCATCCAATATAGCAAGTAGATTGTAATGGACTGACACCTAGTCGGCCGGGAACTGCCCAGCTTAAAGCGGGCAGAGTGCGAAGACTTTTATCGTCCGCGATATCAGGTAGCGACTTTGTACTTTGCCAATGAGACTTGCTTTAAAACCTGTAATTGCCGTCTCATGTGTTGCTAGATCAAGCTGGAGTGCATCTCTTGATGTGAGGCCTTGGTGAATGACTTAATACTAGCTTACCCTGAGTCTAGATAACTCTAGACTCTGGGTAAAGCATAACAAAACCCTATTAACCCAAAAGTACAAGACGTCCAGTCATGCAACTCTGCACGGTAGCAATTTAAGGTAGTACATAGAACAAATGAGGGATGACTGGAACTAAACCAGCATCGAGAAAACCACTGAGAACAGAAACAAAGGACAGTAACAAAGAACAAATTTGTATATTTTATTACCCGTTACGTTTCTATGAGTCGTCCTGGACTTAGCCCATGAAGTCAAGTCAAAGTTCCTTCCCACGCCATTTGGTTTAATAGAGCGGCGCCCATCTCCGTTTGTTTAGCCTTTGGGCCACACATCTGTGCAATTACAGTGAATGATAGAGTAGGGGGCTGGCCCACGAGTAGCACCGTGTGTTTAACTTTCATAATCTATCCCGTAAGTGCTGAATGCTAACCAGGGGTGCATTGTGTACCATTTTTTAAAGTCTTTGGTATGACCCGGTCGTGTATTCGAACCCACAACCTCCCGCATGCAAAGCGAGCACTTTGCCATTAAGCCACTGCTGCGGTTTAGCCAATGAAGAGGCCCTTATTTTATAGCCTAGTTAGAGACGCTAGCAACCTCTGCTAGGTTGCTAGGGTCAAATAGGCGTTATAGTGATGATGGTGCCATTTAAAAGCGAAAAATCCATTATTTATTTTGCAGTCCTTAGCAAACAGCGTCCTGAGTTTGTTTATAACATTTTCCACTATGGTTTTTCCATTTGCTTCCCTTTCCACTGGTGTGGTATGCACTGAGCAAAAGAAACAGTAGTGCAGCTTGTTGATCAACAAGCAGAAGCATTGTATGCTTGTGATTCATCTGATACACTTATGAATCAAAAAGGAGCAAGAGCTTTTGTGGGAATGCAAACCATTATTGATCCAGTCTTTCTAAAAAAACGCCATAGCCCTAAAAACGTTGATGCCGCACTGAAGCCATTTGGCCATCATGAAAGCCAATTACGACAAATTGATATTTGATGGGCTTTTTTGTGGTTCAGTACCAGACTGGATATGATTCAATGCCTTCGTTTCAGTGAGGAAGGATTTGTTCAAAGTTTCTTCGTTACTGCAATTGTCAAGAGAGCACTAGAGGCAAAATATTGACATGCCTTTACCCAATGGGTATGGGTGGAGAACTGATAGAGAAAGTGTAATTGAAATCCAATGGATGAGCCAATAACCTGCTCCTGATTCCATTGTACAACTTGTGTCAGTTAAGTGCAACAAATCAAAATGCAGCAACCAATCATGTGTTTGCAAGGCCTATGGCTTCAATTGCACAGATGTTTTCAATTGTTTCAACTGCAACAACGAAGCCGTCGAAGATGATTTTACTGACGAAAAAAATGAATCTGACGACGAACTGAATAATGCTGTCGATTGCCATGATGGACGAAACGTGTCTTGCTCTTGGATCTTTATTTATATACGTTTTTGAAGAAAATGATTGATTGATTCATTAACTGGAAGGAGTTGGAAGGAGTCCCAATCCCTATTCCTATATCCTTCATTTTCATATTTTATTTTATCAGGGTAATGAGCATTCAGTTATCATAAATAAACTGTTTTACAATGTACCCTGCTTAAAACATGAATTACGTAGTGTCAACTAATACAAAAAAAAATATATATATAAATATATATATATATAAAGAAAGATACTCACAAGTCAACATGTGTGCTGAATTATTAGATTACTCTCTTTGATCTTTCAAAAGCGTTTATCATTCAAGAACGTTTACAAATGTTTATACTGCAATGTTTTCTGAGAAACATATTGACTGAATGCTTGATTGTGCAGAGGAGCATTCATATTTGCCATATCTATCAATCATAGCCTTATGTTGTGCCTGGTTGAGTGTGTTTCTAATTTAAACTCTTGATTTTATTGAAAAGGTTGAACAAAACATGAAGTTATGTGTAGTTTTGTTGGCAATTACTCAGAAATATGACCACCAAAGTGTAACTTTGTAACATGCATAATCACTGTGAGGACCATGACATCTCTAGCAGAAATGGGGCTAATAACATTGGTCGGCCGAAAAGCTGTACGAAGAAAACGTTGTTCGATTATCTTCACAAGAGAAACAAACACATCCAACTGATGAAATCGTACTCACAAGGGTGTAAGATATGATCAAATAATAGAATTAATTTTCCTCTAATATTTCAGGTCCGTTTTAAGGCAGCGCCCTGACTATGTAGTTTTATATGTAATACAAGCAAAGCACAACATTTCTTATTCCCCTTTTCCCATGCGCTTGTGAAAGCCGGGCGATCCTCCTCTAATTCTTTTTCTCCAATTAATTTTGACAGAACCTTTGTAACTGAAGGATTGAAATACAATTTGAAATTGATTTTATTCTCTGGACCTGGTGCTTTATTTGAGAAAAATTGGAAGTTGAAGCCAGGATTTAAGGACCATGTAAACAGGTGAGTGACCTAATGCAACTTAAAGTACACATGTATTCGATTTGATGTGTTTTTATCTCTTTGAAGGTGACAGTTGCGAAACGTATGTCTTAAAATTTAGTGATCGATGTTTTATGATTGATCCTCGACTTCTACCGTTGATATTGACGACATCTCAGCAGCCATACTGATGATACGAAATGAATGGGTATAAAACCTCATAAATCGCACTCAGGGCGATCAGAGAGAAAAAGAACAACTTGACCAGGGTAGATCTACTGGACGCAATTGGCAATAGAGGCCTTTTGAGCTTAAACTTTGTTAGTGTTTCACCACCGCCTGCAGACATCGGATGACTCAAGACAAGTCAGTCTGAAAACGGAAGAAATTTGACTGAGTGTAGTCAATGTTATTTCCTAATTGTAGAATCGAAATCTTTACCCCCTGTAGACGTTGTTGGAATGTGCGTCCTGTTTTGTCACAGTTTTTGAGCAGGTACTTCGTTGGTAAAAGGCAACTGAAGTAAGGTGGTCGGGGACAATAATGTTAAACTGTCGAAATATAATATCCCTGGATTTACTATCGATCTCTCTCTCCTGCTGAAATGATGTCTGTTTTCTAACTTTTCTGCATTATTTTTTTTCCAGGAAGTCGTTAGCGGAAAAGTAAGTTTCCTTGCTGTCATATTTTGTAATCATTTTATACCTCGGTAGCTATTGACTTTCATTTTGTTAAATACTAAGTTAGAATACATCTGGACACAGAGAACATTTATGTGTACGTTATTAATTATTAATCACAAAAGCCTGTGAAACTTGCAGTCGCAGCATTGCACAGTTTTGTAATCAGCTACTGCAAGATCTTTGAAGCACATTTTACCATTGTAATATTCACAGTAGAAGACATACTTCCTAATGCGTAAAAAATAGGTAAAAATACCGATAAGTTATTTTAAAAGCATTGGCGTTCCTTTTATCGGGGTAAACAGACTAGGTTTTACTTACAAGTGATTGAAGTGCAAGCGTTCGTGGGAAAATTATGGCAGAAGTGCTAACTATTGCAATCTTAAAGCCAACCAGGCTTGTCGTGGCACATAGCCATTTCTTTGCAAATCGTTAGGGTGATATTGGGTGGATCGATATAGGAACCTGAAATTGAATTTGAATACAATCAACAATTTTGAAGGAATTTGCTGCACTCAATTCTGAACGCAAACGTCGAGATTTTAAGGTAGACAGAGACACACAATTAATATCAACAAGTCATGATTTTCGCAAATATTTGAAAACAGAAACATGGAAACAATTTTATCGACGCAATTTTAGTTATTTCAATCAGGTCGAGATTTAAAACTTTGACGTGTGTTTTATGTCCAATAACGAGAACTTCCATTTTAAAATACATTAACGTGTACAATAGTTTGCACACCTGGCAAGCCGCAGGCGTGTGCCTGGTGCGCGTGCGATGGTACACCTTTCTCACGAAATCCCGGGGTGACAGCAAAGAAGCCAAGATCGCTTGATGTTTCCAAGTATTCATTTTTTGTGTAGGAGACCTAACAAAAGTGTCAGCAGGGACTGGTAGAAAGAACGATCACCCGCTAGGCAATCTGAGATGCTTTCGATGTCTGGACCAAAAGTTACTCATTTACTCATGCCAAACACCCTTTGATTTGCTTGCATTCTTTACAGTCATTGTTTTCTTTTTCTCTCCAGGTTGTCAAGAGAGATTTTTATACTTGGGCTTGCCAATTTTCTCCTGTGTCCTTTTATTCTTGTGTACCAAATTTTGTACTCGTTTTTTCGATATGCAGAAGTAAGTGTGAGTTGTCCGTGTTTTTAGCATTACGTTAGTTTCTAGCATTAGTTAAAGCAGAAACGAACGTATGTAGAATAAGAATTAAACTAGGGTCAAAGCAGTGTCAGAAAATTGGACTGCATTAATGCTAGACCAGGGTATTATACGAAGGGATATCTGCTGACGGTGCTGTGACCAAATTATTATTAATTAAAATAGTGCAGCAAAGTTTTAGGGCTAATCCCTTTGTACTCTAAACGACGTTTAAAGTACAGTATCATCTGAATCTCTTGTGATTTGGCATTGTAAGGTACTTATTTCCTTTATGTTACTGTATACGTATTTTCTTATGAATGAGCACTGTGTACTGTAGTAGAAAAGTGGGGTTTATGCTGTAAACAAGGGCGGGGGTGTAGCGTTTAATAACTAGTGTTTCTAACAAGAGCGCTTTTTTTAAAGTTTTGCTCATTGCCATTGTTCCATAGTCAGTTTGCCATTTCAACTACAGCTTATTACTAATATGTTTTATTTCGAAATATCGACATATGGAGTTTGTCTGCTAGCGTGAAAAAAGGCATGCAAAGAATAAAATGGCATGTCAGTGACGTCATTAGTGGCGCTGCCTTGATCAATGGATATAGGGCAGACTTATGTGAAAATTGATGATTTGAATGAACCATTTTATGTAAATTCTTCGTCTTAATTGTGGAAAAATATAAGTTTTTCACTTTTCCTAATCGAAGCGCTGGCTAACTGAGTTGAAATATTTTTGAAGGAAATAAGTTGTTTCACAGATTGCGGTTTGAGTCATTCAACTCTAACGACTTGCTCGTTTGGAATGTATTTGTTTGAAGTTGACAAATTTGTGTCAATTTCTCATCAAACGTACTTGTCTTTAGTGGTCGGTAAGACACTTATTCTTTTGCTTGTCATCGTAGCAACATTTGTAGCTGATAAATAAGATTTTTCTTTCTGTAGCTAATCAAGCGTGCTCCTGATACCTTCGGTGCTAGAAGATGGTGGGTATCTTATTTAGGCACTTATTTTCTTTTTTCATATTTTCCACATTCCTGTTTTGATCTTTGATTTCCAACTGTTCTAGTCTTGGAAAGTGTAAAAAAAGATGTTGAAAAAGTCACGGACAAGTCATCTTTTACCAGACAGCACAATCGGCACATGCGCACAAAGTCCACCCCATTTTGGGAGGAAAGCGATTGACCTCCCTATTTTTGATTGACAGTCACAGGGTTACCTTTGTGTTACGTTTACTTGTATATATCATTTGTACGGATGTGAGGATAGTAGCAGAATTAACAATCAATAATGCACAGGACATTTTGAACTGACTTCGTCTAAGTGTATATACATTTTCATTATCTCCTTTTGACCGCTGTCGAGATCAAGTAACTTGCAACATTTTTTCAGTGCTCCTGGTCATCCATAGTTCTTTTCGAGTTCAGCGTGGATCCTACTTTTTCCGCAGAGATTAATTTATTACCTCCTCGGCTTCTGAACCTTGCCTTTAAGAGAATTCGTGACAGTATTTCTTTAATGACCCGTTTTGAGCAATTCCGTGCGAAATCTATTTCTACAGTTTTGAAAGGGACGTTGTGTTTACCTTTATAATGTAATATGCTACAATAACGTATTTGCTACCCGTTCTGTAAATAACAGTGTGCAGTAGTAGAAGTTTGTGTCGTCAATCGTTTTGACAAGCGATGTAAACGATCATTGAAATCAGTAATATTTTTTGTTGACACAATGTAATTATTATTTGTAGGTCACCATACGGACGGTTGTATTTAAGACATTTTAATGAACTTGATCACGAATTTGAAAGAAGGTAAGTTTGATTAATGCATTACGTTGTAGTTACCTAAGTGAATTTGCTGTTAAAATAGATAACTTGATATTTTTATCTGTCATGAGTGGGATGCCTTAATTTACCACCTGACTTTCAGTGGAAAATAGGTCTTTCCAATGATTTTCATTGAATACTTATTCTTTATTGATAACTTTTAATCCTTTGTTCTCGTGGGCGTTCCTTGGTCGTCTTGCTGATAAAAGATTACTGCATAAATGGTACTCGTTTTTTAGATATTTTCCGAGAGTTTTGCATATTTGATCGCATAGAATCCCGGAAAGGAGATTTGTTTTCCTGTTGAGCCAGGTCAAGGATGCAACCCAAGCTTCTTGGTGATATGAATTGAAAACTTGGTTTGTCAGTTGGAATAGATGACTATATTGTAGCGGTAATTGTCTCTCTATATCCTCCTTCGAATTAATCTACGTTAGGTATTTTTGTGCCCTCCAGGTTGAATAAAGCTTACGACCCTGGAAAGAAATATATGGATTCATTCGTGTCACCTTTAATTACTGTCCTTGCAAAGTAAGTAACAATATGTCAAACATATTACAAATATGTTTCTGTAATAACTAAAAGCACTCCGAGAGCGTAAGCCTCCATAAAGCCAGTAGTATTATTCAAATAACAAAGGCTTTCCCCTCGGGGTTTTCCCTTGCTAGTCACTTTCACGAAGATATCATTACCAAATATGGGTAATATGGGTAAATATGGGTAACTAGATTATCCCTCGCTAGCATTATGAAGGTTTGAGTACCAAATAAGTGATATAGAATCCAGACTTTTATTTGGATCATTTCCAAAAATTAACAATTTGTTACTTATCCCAGGTGGGATACTTCCTGAAAATCTCATCAAAATCCATGTATATGTTCTGCAGTTATCTTGCTAACGAATAGACAGACAGACAGACAAACCCAGGAAGAACATAACCTCCTGGCGAAGGTTTTGAGAATATGAAGCCCCTATTGAGTCCCATGTTACTCTACGTCGTTGTGATTTTGAATTCCTCGAGGATCAGTATCCTAAACGTACACATATGCCGTGCCGGTCGTCACCGTTTTCTTAATGTATTATTAAGCGTATTCTTGATTTTTGGTCTTTAAGAAAGACTGACGGTTAGCTTTGTTTGTTTTGTGTGCATCATTAAGTGCACCAAATGTGCCTTTTGGTATGTAGGTGAAAGGAAGCACTGATTTTCCGAGCGCTTCTGTGAACACCTAGGAGACATGCATCATTATCGTGATACATTTATTTTATCTGGGTCAGAACAACAAGAGTGTACCACCAGTATCATATCTACTGTTTTTGCTATCAACAACAGAGGCTACTACAATAGACCACTACCGTAAGTCGGATCTGCATATTCGCAACCCTTTACCTCGCACACTAAACTTAGGCGTCCACTGACACCAGTATCCAGACTAGTTCCAGTTCATGTTTTTGCGTCATTTCTGTTTGGACACTGTTTTTAAGTCCATTTATTATTGTTGTTTGTCTCTATTCCGATTGGTAATTTCTATGATAGTATGGCTCCAGTACTCCTTGATATACGCATTACCCACCTCCCATTTTCTCCAATAAATTTGTGTCGTATGACTAAGGTCTTGGAAGCCGCTTGGGGAAGCGGGGTGGGGAGCGGGGTAGCTGTCAAAGTTTGTTTTTTATACGCCAAAGTAACCTTAACATAGACAACGATTCGCTACATATTTTTTGAATAAGCATGGCGTCCTATAAGTTATAAGATTATTTTGAACTATTTTGTCATTTGTAATTGCTTGTTAATTTTTGTTTTAACAGGAACATTGCATTCTTCTGTGGCGCTATTCTTGCCGTTCTGCTTGGTTTATCATTCTACGATCAAGATGTTCTGACTGCAGAATACGTTATTTCCGTGATGGCCTCGCTCGGTGCGTCAAATATTACATGTCTCTTGTAATTCAGCGGTCGAGTAGTTAAAACACTTGCCATGTGATAATGAGGTTACGGATTCAACAACGCCTAGAGGGATTGCATGAAAACCACGTGGCACGGGTCAACTCAAACCAGTCGATGGAAATTGGATGCGATAAACCTGTCGAGAATGACTGAGCTAGCGTGATACCACAAACAATTGTGCTTGAGATTATGAGTGCCAGTCTTATTCTAATAGTTTTATTACTCACATTTTGTCAGTCACAAGTAATCTAAATTAGTTTCACTGGCGACAGGTGCAGTACAACCTACCTGTGAGCTCTGCTGACAGAGCTAAGACATGTAAAAGAAGCATGCCTAAGCAGGCGTGTTTGAGTTGCGGTAGCTAGCTACGTAAATAGATGAAGATCTGCGATAGCGAATTCTTATAGGTAATCTAGGTAAGCCGGTCTTGATTCTCGTTTCTTAATTAATCAGAAAATACTATACCTTGCGCCCCATCAAAGTTTTCCATAAATTGTTACATGCCCTGTAGTGAGATGCATCTGTTCAAGTTGTGAGTCTCTGCTGCATGCATTGTGTAGTAGTTATATCCTGATATCTGCAACAACAGTATTAGAGTGGAGTCAGTCAGCAAACACTTTGCAGTTGTTTACAACGTCCGTAAATTATTTTTCATTTTAGGTCTTATCATCAAAGCCTGTGCAGCTTTTATACCTGATGAGGTAACCACTATATGCTTTGTACCTAGAAATCTACTCTGCAACGAAATTTAAAGTTTGCAAGCGAATTTGGTTTTGAATATTTTAGTCAACACTTTGGTTTTAAGTCTGGTAACTATCTCTGTTTCTTTTGACCCACACGTCAGTACAGGCGTAAGAGATTTTTCAGTACGAGGCTGGCCTTCTGAAAGCACCCCACAGCCTTTCTCGTAACTTTATCGTGCCGAATAGTGCAGAATTTAGTAACAATTTTACACTTTTTATATTAGACGGAAGGAAAACTATACTTCTACCGCCAGTTGTATTTTTCAAGTAATGAAGCCTTGTGACGAAGACTCCCAAGCATAATCATTATTCATTCCCCTCGGGATGTTTTGTACTCATTTTAGTGTTTAAATTAATCTGTAGAGACACCTGTCAGCATAGTTCATAGCAATCTCGTGTAAGACTAGCTGCCTTTTATTAAGAATATTTCCAATCTTCCCTTGTATCTTTGTGACTGAGCTGTACAGTTTCTAATCCTGGTCAGACTGAATGGATGTTAATGCGGATGTAAAGTTGTCATTGTAGCCACCTGAACTTCGAAGTCGCGACTGCGAATCTGACGCATTTTGTACTGAACTAAACCGTGTGATGATGAATGCAGTTGAATTTATTAGAATATTGATAGTTACATCTGAATCTGCTAGGAATGCCGAAAAATATTCTTGTCGTATCTAGCGGATGCCACGTTTGATTTTACACCATCACGGCTAGTACATTTCCTATCATTTGCCATGCCATTGTGTTTATATATTAGCACAATGTAGAGTGTAATAAACTGGAAGGGGAGGTGATTAGGCATGCATTGATACGTCAACATTAACGAATGTAATGTCAGCTATACGTTTCTCTTTTTTTGATAAAAATCCTTGCCATGTAGTGTTTTAACTTCCTTCTTGCAGAATGGGATGGCATGGTGTCCAGAGCAGTTGATGAGACAAATATTAGCACATGCGCATTATCTTCCAAAACACTGGAAAGGAAAAGCGCACACAACTGAGGTAAGATGATGCCCACTGACCATAAATATAGTCCAACCTTTGTGTTTTTGCTTCCTTATTTTACATGCTTCGTGTCATGCCCGTGGCACACTTGTGTGTAAGTTATTTTTGATTTCTCGCGGGAGAAACAATATTCTGATATTAGGAACTTAAAGTGAATCACAGGTGTGGTTAAATGCTTATAAGCGTTTTAAGTGGAAACTGCTGTTGCAGACCTTTTTACCCCGTGAATTCGAGATGTCAAGTGACACGTCGATATTAGAGCTTGCAGATGTAGCATATGAGATAATAGATAACATCGTAGACATACCATTATTTAGTAGCAGTCAAATAGTATGTAAATTGTATTGCAACATATTACTATAGGGCAAGGCATGAGAGTGAGTGCCAGGTAAAGTTTTTTTCTTAAATGCAATTTAAGTTGCTGCCTTTTTTGTACATGTGTTTGCATTGTTTGTTGAAATGAATTTCTAACATTTATATACATGAATAACAACCAGACTGATGTTTGACAGATTGAGGAACACGACTTTGACTCATCAAACATATTTTCCGTTCCAAGAATTTTCCAGCTAGCTGTTTTTGCATTTGCCATATCAATTGCAACCATCCATGCACCCTAGGTATCTTTACATACTTCTTCTGTCTAGTATTTGTCAGCATTGTTCTTCTAATACTACTATTGTTTGTTTTATCTTTACACAGGTGCAGAACCAATTTTCTCGTTTATTTCAATATAAAATGGTAATTTTTATGATTTAAATTTCATATTCCGCTATATGAGGTATAATCACGGGGATGGTGATTTATTTTGCCAGTAAAAATATATCATTTGCATCTTCATGCTACCGAAATGCTATGAAACGAATGCTATTGGACAATCATCTGTCACTTAATGTCACTTTAACAATTTGTTTGCATAGAAATGCTTAGCGATGTTTGAAAGTCGAGTAGAATTTTATCTTGCAATCTCTTTTTTTTTGAAAACATTATCCTTGTGTACGGACTATAAAAAAGCAACGATGTTGCATGCCTCGGCATTAGTTGTTTTTTATTGAAAAGACCATCTTACTATCACATAATCCCCATGCCTAAGGAATGTGATTCTGCGATACGACAGCGTCTTGTATATAGCCCATCCGGCGCCTTGCGGTATAGTGACGACCTTTTTTCGGTTGCTGTTAAAGCAAGGTCTAAATTTCATCTTGGGATAGTACAAGACTTGAAAATCCTGAAGTGTCTTGTCAGTGGTATCAGGATTTGAGAATATGTCAGTTGACCCAATTTTAAGCTCTCTCATCCACATAAAGACGCCTAAAATGCTGCATTTCTTAGGGGCAAAGAAACAATCTCCCTGTACTTTGGAAAACCACTTGTGCTTCAAAACAATGAACTATAAATGACCTATTTGGTTTGGATTCAAATTTTTGTGATAAATAAGTCTCAATGTACTGCTAAGGGATTAGGTTAAACAGATCAAGTATACAATTTGTATGTTTGCCTCCCCCTTTCAAGTTAGCTCAGCCTTGCAGACTATGACACAAAGCTTATGCAGGTCATTATTTTATTATTAGAGTAAGCGAAGTACTAATTGAATGCTAATCATCATTTCTCATAAGTGTTTCTCATGTCTTGCTCGGTATACTGTCGGGTAGTAGCAGCATTCTTTGTGCCTATAACTTCTCTTCTTTGGCATTGGGAGATTGTTTACTGTTATTTTCGTTACATAGTTTATAATTAGTGTCGATTTCCTTGTTGTTTTTCTTTTAAGGTATACCTGATAGAGGAATTGATGAGCCCCATTTTGACACCCTTCATTTTATGGTTCAGTTGGCGCCATAAAGCAAATGATATTGTTGATTTCTTTCGCAATTTTACTGTTGAAGTTACTGGTGTTGGAGATGTCTGCTCTTTTGCTCAACTTGATGTCAGAAAACATGGACACCCTGAGGTATGCCAGCTACTTTTTGATGGGAAAATCACTGAAGTGACGCAGTAGACGTTGTCTTCTTCGTTTTATTACTTATAAACTGCTTCTGCAACGCATAATTGTGCCTTATGAAACCATATTCAGCTGTATTTAATGCATTTGTGCACTATGTTTGTCGACTTTTCTGCGCATACTTGAAGAAGACCCATCCGATCATACTTATTTCATTTGATTTTCGTGAAAATCTGTCGTATAAAAAACCACAGTGATGCAGTGTTAATTTTGTTTATTCTCGTGTCTGGAGTTCAGCAGACACAAATTCTCGCTAATACAACTGAAACATGCACTGCAAAAATTGTGAACTATTGAAAATTTTGTAGATTTAATAATACGTGACCTTCTAAGTTATTACTAAATAAGCTTTAAATGTCTTGGTCTGACACAAGTTTATGGTTGACTTTTAGTAGAATCTGAAGATCGACTCCTCTGTGTCAAGTAAAATAAATTAAATGCAAGTCGTTTGTTGTGGCAAGACGTCCCTCTCATCTTGCCACACTTTGTTCTATCTGTTGTTTAAAAGGTAACCTGTTTTCTGCTACCAATTCCCTCATCTCCTGTTCCCCACCTCTCCCAAGTGTTAAAGGACATCATGTTTCAAGTTTAATAAAAATCACCTGTGAACAAAATGTGCTAATCTCGGTCACCGGTGGTAATCATAGTTTGGTGTTATTTATCTTTTGTTCTTTGTCGACGAAGTTATTGACTGACCAAGTGAATAATATGAATATTTCATAGGAACGTATTTGTTACATGTGTTGTCTTTCTGTTGAACCATATATAAAGGACCAGAAAAATAAAACAGTGCGAAATTATTAATAATAAGCATTATGGATGTTTTCCTCTTTTAATTAGTGGTAAATGCCACTAATGATTATTTCGCTATCAATCTTTTAGGAAAGCACATTATGTTTTATACAATTGTGGTGAAATGCAACTTGTTAGTGCTTCTGCTGTAATGTCAACGTGTCACTCACTCACGAAAACACTTTAGGGTGACTCCGTATTGATAACTATAGATGCATATTTACTTGCTATTTGCATGTTGACTTAAAAGCAAGTGTAATATCATAAGATACTGTGATTCCATTTTTCTTTGAAATTTATCAAACCATTGCAGCTGACACTTTCACTAGTCCTACTTGGCCCTCTATGTGGCCTCCTGCCAAGGCAGATTTTGCTGTTACTAGCATTACGTCAGTGTTCTATAGCTCAGTATTTTTATGCAATGTTGCTGTTGTTTAATCTTCCTGATTATTATTTTGGAGTATTTCTGTTCTTTCTCTTCGAGTGGCTAACCGGAGAACTAACGGAAGCCTCGCAATATGAGAGAGCTGAAAATGGCAAGACAGAATTATCATTGCTGCACTTCTCGGTACGTTCACAAAATTTGTATTAGATAGGCGGTAATGATCGGACTTACGAAGCATGGACGAAGGGACACCATCCCAGATATGAGAGTCTTTCCCCAACCTGGGGAAAATCTGTATTTGATAAGGGCGTAGAAGTTCGTAACTTTTGAAATATATCGTTACTAGAAATGAATTTCCGAGATACAATACGTTCGATGTATACTTTGCAATTGATGTTATGAATGATTTTAACCCTAAGATGAAATGAGTCGGAGATGGTAAGGTGTTGCCTTATGAAGAAGGTAGAAAGATGGTTAAGTGAACGCTGAGCAGATGTAATAAGATTCTGCCTTTTAGTATTTAAGCTGACAATTATGAAGTACATGGTTGAAGTATAAAGCCCAACTGGATAACATATATATTCTGTCATGCCATTCAAATGTATTTTGCAGGGACTGCAGACTTAACGCGGGGCCTTCTTATTCCTTGCACGACAGTAGTGTGCTACTAATATCAAAGCCATAACGTCACATAATATAGTACTGAAAGGCTTGTGTATAACAAGTAATACATTAAAATTGTCATTTACCATTGTTGGTAAAAGTTTGCCAATACCAAGTAAATCCGCAAATGTTCAACATACAAGCTCTAGGTCATGCGACAAAGTAAGTTAAAGGTGGTACACAGTTGATGTTCGTGGAGAGCTGGGACAAAACAGGAATAAATCGAACAATCGGAATGGAGATAGAGGATAATGGTAATGATCAGAGCATATACTTAGAGCTATGGTATATTAAAATGAGCGTACGTTAGCAGCAAGGCAAAGGAATATAGAATCAAACATGAGAGGCTATGTATATGGGTTTGTGACAAAGCGTAAGATAGGCCTGTGGGTTGAAAGCTTCTGGTTGTGTGTATAGGTCGTCTCTACGTATTGAGCCTGTCTGGAATGCGATATGATCTCACCGAGAAAGGATAGAATGACACTTAGGTGTCACTTAGTATACTCACTAAAAACGGATTTGTAGTCGATCTTATTGGTATAAGCGAGTATGCTAAAACGCTAATCGTTTAATGGTGCTTTAAACGACACTTCTTGTTTCTTAATGTAGATGAAAAATCCTGCTTGGAAGCCAACTGAAAGTGGCGAAAGGTTCATTACAGCTATAAAAGAACAAGGTAGGAGTTGTCGTTATTTCTCATTAGCATTTTCTTATGACATTGGTTCATGTGTAAGGTTTATAGGTAGTTAATATTTGAAGTACTGTTTAGTGTGTAGAGTAGTTCGCGATATCCAAATACTGAAAAGAGAATTTGAGATTTGATTGGACGCACATCGAGCATGTACCGTACTATTGACGATTGAAATCTTGCTAGATTGTGAAATAAGCTATTTGTATCTTGCTACAGTAGTAAGTATGCAGGAACGTGTTAGCCTATACACAGCGATTTTAAATGCCAAACACGAGGATAGCTTGGCAAAAGTTACTGACCTAAACTGCATATATCTTAATTTATCACATTTTGAATTAAGGTATTACATGAGTAATTATTTTCTTCTATGCTCGATCTTTAGACATAAACATTTACTATTTAGCAGTATAGACGCAGTCTTGTTCGCAGAGAATTTCCTTAACTTTAATTTGCAAATATATTCGAAAGTGACTATTATTTTGTTTGTTGTACCAGGCACGTTTAGCGTTACATTGTTCCCAATCGAGTATATGCTACATGGAAAACGTTTTCTACTTATGAATATAAGAACCAGGCTGATAATTTTCGGAGAAATAGGGATGACATGACTTAAAGATATCAAAGTTCAAACTATTCTAACGCTTTCTTGAACACTGCTGATATCTTGGAGGAAGCAATTTATGGTACACATTAACCTCAGAAATATAAGTATTATGTTGTAACAACACATTGTATAGAAGATTAACCGATGATGTAGTAAATGAATTGCTATTAGAAGGAGGAGGAGATAAAATTTGGAACCACGGTGTTCTGATAAATGCGCATGTTCCAGGATCCAGATAAAAGGATACCTTCGACCAAAAGTCATGTGTGTAGTAACAACAGTTACTGTATGGTCTTGTTACCGACATGGTATATGCCGTACGTTTTCTCCTTGCGTATCTTCTCAGCAATCAAGCTGCAATGAACTCTGCTATATTAGCTGACAAATCAACGGTTACTATGGTAACCTGTTACGTTCGTAGTAGACCTCTTTAAGACTTGTTTGTCAATCACGTCATAGCGTATATTATTAGTATTGTGTGAGTAAAATGAGCCCCGTTTTAGGAGTAATTGGGAGTAGAATGTTGGGAGTAAAAAGGTTGGAGCTAAGTTGAGAGTAAAAAGGTTTGGAGTAAAATTAGCTGTTTGAATGGGTACATCGAATGTAAAAGAATCAGGACAAGCCATTGAAAACTGGAACACAAGTTGAAATGGTCAGGATAGAATTGGGACCGGAGTGTTCGAAAAGAGTCTGAGTATGAGATAAGTAGTTGAATGAAAATGACGAAGGTGAAAGAGGATTTGCAGAGGAAGAAAAAGGAGTCAATCAGAGAAGAAAGAGAGGGATATTTAAATACGGCAAAGTCGAACATATGCTCACAAGTTCTCCTGATACTAAGATGATAAGACATGGTTGAATTTGAAATGTGAAATTTATCAGTGGCTCAACCAAGGTATTTAATTTTTACTCCCAATATATTACTCCCAACATATTACTCCCAACATATTTCTCCCAACATATTACTCCCAACATTTTACTCCCAAAACGGGCTCATTTTACTCACACTATACAACTGCATCAGTTTGTTGTTTTTCCAGATTTTTCTTCCGTTAATTATTTATTTATTGTCGTTGTCCGTGATTTGTCAACTTCTACTCGTGTTCCAATCTGAATATAGAACTCTTGTGCTTCATAAGATTAAGAATGGCCTTGTTTTTTGTTTTCATAGTAAATCGGGAATCTTTATCGATGTCTTCGTCTCTACCACATCAATCATATGCATGGGACTACGGTCAGGTGAGATGATGCCCCCTTGGCGTTCTTAAGCAGTGCACATTTTGAAAAGTGATATTTTGTTTGGAGTGCATTCAGCACATTGGTTTCCTTTTACTTTTGTTGCATTTTCACTTATTCCTTTTAATGTACCTTGTTTCCATTGATTAACTTGCATAAATCCTCACTGCTTGGTGATAAATGGGATAGTTGATTTAGAGAAATGTTGCTGCACAAAATGGCTAATGCATTGACCTACATGCATTGCTAGCGGAGACCCTGGGTAGTCGATTGACGTAGTGTAAGTTTCACTCATACCATTGGCTCAAGAACCTCAATTAGTAGGGCATCTTTCTCAATTTAGAGGTAATCCCAAATTTTAATGTTGGTTGAGTGGGTGCCCTTATCCAGTTTGGATTTGTTTGAATTTGCTTGTGACTGGCATATATTTTTTTTACTTTGATTTGTTCTTTCGTTTATGTAGACTATGGATCATGTTCCTGATTTAACAACTTTCATTGGACCAATTCATTACCCATCCGTAGACCCAATGACACTAGCACAGAGAAATGATTTGATGATGTCAAACAGTATGTTATTTATGCACGAGGTATGAGGAACTATTCTTCACTAGGCCCAATCATGTTTAGAATACATTGACAGGTGCTTTGTAGCCGCTACTTTAAACCTTTACTTGTTCATAAGTATATTAAACTTTTTCAGTGGAAACAGTCAGTTTTAAAGTGGAGGAAAATTAGAATCAAGTCAGCATGAACCTTTACCTTTAGTCGTAGGCATTCCTTCTACTTTACTGGTTTTGTTTTCGTAGTTAAACAGCTCTTTACTTAAAAAGTAGTCGTATGACCTTGTGATGAACGACGCAGTTGAAAACAAATCCAACAGGTGTGAGCCGTCTTACGTAATCAAGCCGTGATCGTGACTGACCGTTAGTACTAACAAGAGTATTTTCAAGCAATCTTTTTGTGGTACAAAACTTGAAATTTTGCGACACTGCACTGAAAACGTACTTTTAAAATCTTTTCATATTTTCATACTCTGACGAGTGTCAGAGGAAAAATGCTTTTAAGTGTGTTTTTAGCACAATGTCGCAAATTTTCAAAGCAATTTTCAAGCACCACGCACTCCCGTTGATTGTGGCAATCGCTTTCAAACTTGTGTGGGGCGCGCCTGATAAGATTTGTCTTGTTTGATCAAGAGTTTACTATTTCAATGAAATATGGATGTAACATATCCTTGAAACTCTTTCATATTCCGATTTATTTTGGGGTGCCCCTAAATGTGCTTACGGATTATTTCAAACCTCCCTTAGCTAAACGTCTATGTCCTGGCATTTTCTATGGTATAGAAAATAGAATGTTGAATAATCTGGTAATGCTAAATTTCTCCCACGCAAAATTACATTGTCTATCTTCTTCCGGGAGGATGATAGTTCCAAAATTCCTTAAATTCTGTGCTTGAAGAAAATATATCGAAATTTGTAAAAGGCATAGGGATGAAATATCAAATAGTCAACAGCTCCTGTGTTACGTTATTTTCAATTTCTCAATAGGTCTTTTTGAACGGGAGCAATAAAGGTCCCTTGCATCTGTGTCTTTATCATTTGACAATGTTGTTTTGGGATCCGAGAGCTTGTCATCTTAAATGTACTGATTTATGATACAGAATGTTTAAACAAGTGGTTGCTGAGGTCGTCTTAGTTTTCGTATACGTGTCGACAGCATGTTAACATAACTGATTCGATAATGCGTACATAAATGAAATAATCTCGAAATAGGATCACGTGATAAAAGATAGTGTTATTGATTGGTACAAGACGTACTTGTATGGTGAATGCCTTGTTTGTACGTGCCTGACCCCGCTCAAGAAATATTGTTGTAGTAAGAAAGCCAATTCGATATAATACATACTACTAGTGCATAGGCCTTGAAATGCAGCTATTTTGTAACTTGTGATTGTTTTATTTTATCGCTAGATGAATAGCAGGCAAGCATCGCAGGAGCCTTTTGAAGGCAGCTCTCGTATGAGCGAGCCACGCATCCCAAAGTGGAAGCGAGGCTCATCTGTTGATGAACCAAATGACAAAGCTCTTGAACCTGAGTCAGTTGGCCATTTGGATTCGTAAGTTATTTTACGTATATATTATGTCTCTTGGTATGTATATAGTTTGAAATCTTCAACAGCTCTTAAAGTGTTCAGTGATACAAATTTATCTTCCGGGGAGCCATATAGTGTTTACCATCATTGGTACGATTGCTTACAAGCTTTCTCCAGTGTTTTGTCGCTTTGGTTGACATTGCTTGGTCTGTTGCCATGTGCAGGCGTATTGAGATAGCACCTCGGTACATAGAAAAGCTCCACAATATGATTTCATGTACTCACTTTGTGAGTGTGTATGCAGTTTCCATTCACAGCAACTGTGCAATTTGTATACTAGAGCAACGTGCTTAATTTTAGATGAAAATAATTGGTACCTAAAGCAGACCGGGAATACAGAATATGGGGTCTAGGGGTGTAGCAGTAGTAAAGCCTCTAGTGAAACCATTACCATGACAGACCACGCAAGGGGGTATGGCGTAGAAATTGTTTCCCGTTACTAGAAATGCTTTTGTTAATCATATCAGAAAATATGTTAAAGGTTTCTTGCGCTGTCATGTATGTCCCATCGAGGTATTTGACACCCAACAGCTTAAATAATGACACAATGCACATCACAAGGGCAACAGAATGGCATGCTAATCAAGCCTGTTACAGGCCATTAAGGTTTTACAGCACATGTTGTTGCTGAGGCTGGTTTTTTTAACTCTCGCAACTTTACATACCAACAACCGGGCTTTGATTGTTTTTATGGTCTACATAACAACTTTCAAATTCCTACTTATTTGCAATAATCTTTTGTATAAATATGACATCGTCTTTAACTCGATACTTTAATAAAATGACCTATTAACATTCTGCAGTGTAGCATATCAATCTATGTCTTGTTCATCTCCATCTTTAAGGGATGCTGAGTCGAAAGTGTGAGATGGAATCAAGAATTGTTCACAAGAGTTATCGCACATGTTTTCCTGTAGATATTAGTTATTATGAAAATTTGAATACATAGTTGCATATTCCAATAAACTGTATATCCTTTACTAGGACATTCCTGTAAATCATGTAAAATACTCAGTTTTGTATGTTAGAGGTGTATAATCGTAGTTCAAGATTTGATGTTTGATCGGATTGAGAAGACCTTTTTGCATTGGTTTTGAACCAGAAGTTGTTTTCTTTGACTCTTGTTGACAATAAATTACCTTATGATCGTGCGACAACAAAGTTTGTTTACTTGCGTGAAAACGAAGTTACGACATTTAGTTACGGAGTTGGTATTTAATGATATTCAGATGGTATTCGAACTCACGGCCGATTATGATCCCGGAATGTGTTCTACTTAGCTGACTGTTCGTGGCATTATCTCTTTCATGTTTCAGCTCTAGTGTAAGTGGCGTAGTAAAATATTGCCAGCAAAACAAAAATAGAAATGCGCCTTGATTGTACTAGTTGACAGCCATTATCAGATTGTAATTCTAACAGAGTCTTAAAGCCATTACCTTCAATGTGAATCTACCACACGTCTGACTGTGAGTCCGTTGTTGTGCAATAACCTTTAGCTTTTGCAGATTGATTCATTCATTGTCGACAAATTGCAAGGCTTTGTGTATGAAAAGTGTTTAATATTTGCTGTATCCACCCTTGCAAGAGTGAAGAGCATCGTTTTTTCACGGCTTGCGCAGTCACGAAAGCAAGCGACAACTGGCAATTATTTCCCCACTAAAATTGTGAATTAAAATATGTACCTAAAAAAAACTTGGCAAAACTACGAAAACACCGCAAAAACGTTCTTGCCGACATTTATACAACTTGACGGTCCCAGGCCAGTGAAAATTCAGAGGGAAAGGTTCTTTGTGAATCACACATACAAAATGGTACTTTGATTAATTTTTTTTGCTTATCTGCTTAATCTCACACTCCGTTTAATCAACACATTGATTTAGATTCCTGAGGGTGTGCAATTAAGTGGATTTAACTGTGCCAATTTTTTGCTTTTTAGTTGGGCCTTTGGATATTATATTGCTGTCCATGGGCCCGTATTTCTGTTATTATCGCACCGTCCAATAGTTCCAATAATGTGTTTTTTATGTCGTTATCTAATTGTATTTTATGCTCTCAGTAGATACAGTAGCACACTATCCGAGCAAAAGTGGGCCTGTCTTAGTGAGCAAAGATGGGGGTACCAATGGTGGAGGTCTGGATCTGGAAGTTGAAATTTGATTGAATATTTCCGGTTTGAAGATTTGAAGATTTGAATATTTCCGGTTGGAATATTTTCTATTTGTCAGAACGTGACAAAAATAAACTTCAGTCACGAGGATGCAATTTTTTTTGATGCAACGATATGAAGGGATAAAACTTTAAATAAGTGTGTCTTTAAATTCTACCTGGGAACTTGTTAGATGTTGAGTTCCCTTTCACATCCCTGAAACCAACATCGTGGTTATATGCGTACGTTATGCAGTCTTAATTTCCTGATTACCTAAATACAACGCCAAAGCTTGATAAATCAGTCGGCCGTGATTACACCACTCACTCTGCTATTCGTGCCATAATATGCTTTAAACAGCACTTGTGATATTTGATGAAACAACCTAACTTTCTTTAGGATGCTTTAACCGCAAAATTTTAGGGCGTTAGTTTGCAATCTAAAGATTCACCGCCTTCGGATTCGAAAGTATATCAAGTTGGCGTTGCCGGCGTACTGTAAAGATCAGAGATTGCATGCTGAATGCTATAAACAACACAAGCTACTAAAGGCAACAGGTACCTGTGTTTTCATAAGAACATAACAATCTGAGACAGCAGGAAGGTGGCAAAGTCGAAAGAGACGAGAAATTTACTGTTTACTGTCTGGAAGATTTAGCTTGAGATGGCCATGAAAAGGATGAACTTCGCCTCAAACATCTTATTCCAAAACCGGTCATGTCGTATCAGACTAGATCAATACAGTGACAAGTAGTGTGTTATTCTGTATCTCGGAGGATGTATTCACGACCTGGGAGCAAACGTGGTTTGAGGAAGACTAGTATGCTAGGGTTCTGAAAATGGGCATCATTTTTTCATCACTGAAAAACACCAAGAAATCTGCACTTGAGCTTAAACAGACTGTTCACGAAATAAAACATACCCTCGTTTCCATACGTCAATTGTTGTCTGGTGTCGTAAACATCGTGCAAGATGTGGAAGAGATCTCTAGGGAATTAAGGATCACTATTTGCTTGGAAGCAGAAAAAGTAAAAGAAAGCATGGGAGAGAATATACAATTGATTCTGACAGCGGAGGAAGAAATATGTTTGTACCATTTGGAGTATTACGATGAGATTGTGAAAGTCCTAGAACAATTCTTTCAAAGGGTATTGGCAGCGAATATAAAGCATTCCACAAGACTTATGCTTGTAACGGAGACTATAAAATTGATCCGCAATCACGTCACAGCACTGAAGAAAATATACCATGACTCAGTGGATGGCCAGTTCCTTGACGCAATTGTGCATTATTTAAGTGATAGAGAGGTAGAAATGAAACGGGCTTGTGTTACTGTACTGCCCAAGAACAATCATAAGCAATGGTTGTATGCACGAGAGCAGACAGGTATGTTTTGTGCCAAGGAGGCATTGATTTCGAACATTATGGAAGGAATTTGTGAACATTTAGAGGAAAAAGTAAAGTCTATAAACATAGTAGACATTAAGCACTTTCTGGAGATTAAGAGCAGATTGAAAGCTGGGTATCCTACGACGAGGAAAAACAGTGAAAGTACAAAACGCAAAGAGTACTTGAGAAAGGTAAAAGGTGTCCTGTCCAAAACTGTGCGATCAGCAAGGAAGCTTAATCCAAATGACGATTTTTTTACAATAGCCAAGAACTTTGATGTTGATTTGAAGAAGGCAGCCCAAAAAGTTCAGATTACTGAGCAATCCTTTCATGGGCTTCAAACAGAATTCGTCTCTAGTTTGAAACAAGCAAGGGAACGGGAGGAAAGCCAAAAGATGTCTGAACAGTGTTCAGCGTCGTCACTGGATGATGTCGACAGTACAAATTTTGAATTTGAGGATGTTCTCACATGTTCTGATGCTTCCAGTGGACCTGATGTACCAGTTAAGGACGGTAAGAAGATAAGTGAGCTTACAGAGGAGCTCTTGTCACTGAATGACGCTTTGTGTAAAGAAAAAGTTGAAGATTTATTACAGCGTGTGGAATCAAACTACGATCTTATTTCGTCCCTTCTGACAAGAGCAGAGCCTTTGGAAACAGAGGAACTTTGGCGAAGCATTGAAACATGTGTTGGAGCAAAACTAGATCAGGTTCAGGACAATCGGTCTTACCGACAGCATTTAAAAGGATTTACAAATAGTGGTAGAATATCACATTCATCGAAATCACTTACAGGCGAATTAGAAGAAGGTAAAAACAGTAGTTGCAATCACCAGGAAAATGCTGAAGTTAGTGTTTGTTTGTTGTCTGCAATCCAAAAGGAACCTAATGGGAATAAAAATCCAGATTCTTCTGATGAGGCAGTACAGAAAATATCAAAACACGATACAAATGGGAGGGAATTTGAGGAGGATGACTGTCATTATGATGATGCGTCAAAGCAGAAAAGGAAGGATCCAAAAGTTCTAGAGAGACTTTTATCGCCTGAGAATATCTCTGGTATAATTCGTATGAGCATGATCGACTTACCGAAATCAGCTATGGCTTTACAACAATTTCGAACCAGAAGTGAAATGATTCACCTTAGTGCTAGATTGCTGGCACCTATAGTGCATGATTTAACATCAGGGTCACCAAACGTAGTGCGATTTTACTCCGAGGATGGTAGTATACAAACATTGACATTTAATACACTTTACGAAGTCCTTAAACTTCTTGAGAGCAATTATTGTGAAGATGACTGTATTAAACGAGCTGCTACAAAAGCAGCGAAAAAGCAATTGCTTCTCCCTTTCTGTAGGTATCTTAGGGAAATAGCTGTAGACACTATTTTGATGTAAAACGCATTGCCATATGGATGCAGACATTTTCTGTCTGCTGGTTGTTAATGTAAAAAGACAAGATTATACTTAGCATTAGAGAGTCACAACTAACAGGTAGTGAAATACGTAAACTCAGTACTGAACTGGAACACACTAGATCGTATTGAATATCTAACATGGCTCATTTCTTTAAGACCACAACGTTTGCCGTAGAGGGCTCATTTAATCGTTTTCTGCACGTTTCTCATATTTGCTTACATGACTGAAATGATAACACCGGGCAAACTTTTAATTTCCTTTCTTCCCTTGTGGTGCGATTGTGTCATTCCTCCCGTATAACTTTGCAAGGCATTATTATTATGTATTATTATGTTTTGCTTTAATTGGTATTATCCATGTGTCGGAAATGTACTAAGGAAACTTTAGATGCGAAGAGTATTATTGTTGTGAGTTCTGGTCACCCTACTAATGTAAATCCGTTGCCTTAAATCTAAGGGAACGCATTTCATCCTAGATCGTTAGATCTAGGCATGTTTTACTGGCCGTACCATAAATACAAAGAGCATATTACAAATCGTATACTTCATAGTCCATAACCAGGTATGTCTTGAACCACACTAACTGTGGCACTCGAGTAATCGTGGCCTATGTTGTACGGGAATTAATGTGAACTTTTGCGCCATTTTTACTTGCTTTGGATTGGGAAATTCATTCTCTAAGTCAGTGGCGGCTGGTGCAAATTTGCTTAAGTGGGGTGATAGCTCTGATAGGTTTTCACAACGACACCGAGCTGAACGTTTTGCACACAACGTTCCCTATGATTTCTTGAGATA
>JANTCA010006840.1:0-29327 GCA_024741275.1 Chironex yamaguchii
CACATCTGCACAAAAATTCATATACTACTAAGCTTTTTTGTGTGGTAGGTACACAATCCTTGTGAATGGATGGCAAGGTCTTTCTAGTCGTGAAGACAATTCTTGGATTTATAGCAGAGAAACACTTAACTACAGCTTTTTTAATCTGTGTTTCTATGCGGATGAAACATTACCTAGACAAGGACGTTTTAGGTATACAGGACATTTTTGAGAACCAAAAGACTTTTCGGTTTCAAAGTCTGTGATAATTTCTCGAAAAATCTTTCGATCCTTTTATATCTATGGTAACGACACTGCTCCTCTGCAAAGAACCATCCAGAGTAGCTGGAAGTAATGTGAATTTGCCTTTATTGTCATATCTGGTGACAAGCAAAAGTCTGTCGGGTGGAGTTCATCGTGTAGTTCATCGTGTTACCTTTATTTTTATGAAAACCATACAAAAGATTTCAAATTTAAGGAAACAATTCCCCAACCTTTGCTAACTGTTCTATGGCAAACGACAAAGTCAGTAAATAATAACTGCATACTCTTTTAATTACTTACAACATAAACATGCACACGAGATCAAAACCATGCTTGCTTCTTCTGTTAGCAACAACCATGTTGATTCACCATCATATTCTCATTGGAAAGAATGTCTGATAAAAATATCCTGGGTTGGTTTGCTTATTGTCATTTTTAGCTTGGTCCACTTCCTTTTGATAAAAAACTGTTCCATTTACAGATAAACGTCGCATTATAATGATTAGGTTGATCGAAATCACATTCTTCATGGAGATAACCTTGACGAATCTTGTATCCGTCTTTGCTTCTAATGATATCACTATAGCCGTCTGGGTTACTTAGATAGTCTGGTCACGCACCTACTCTACGAATATAGTAGAATCGTACATGCGAGAATTTCTGTTGGACTTTCTTGTTTATTATCACATCTTACCGAGGAAAGTAGTACTCAGTTATCTCATAAATTAAGCAAAAGTGCCCATCTTATTTTTCTTTATCCCTCTCTCTTCGATAAAGTAAGCAAGTGAGTAAGCAATAACACACTAAGATAGATATTGTTTAGTTATAAGGGTCTAGTAGTTATTTCTAAGCGTAATTAAGCTACAGAGTATAAGATTTGCTGGCTAGGGGAACAGGTTGTAGCAGAAACAAATAATGCCGATAACAGATGATTTTAGAAATTAAACAAAGCAGAGCAAAGACTTCTTTTGCAGCACTTATGATTATATTCTATCCTAGTTCCAGAAATGGCTAACTTTCTTTTTTTTATTGACAGATGAATCTCTCGACTGTAGAAATTTTTGACGACAAAGTGCATTACTCGCATGCTTACAAGACGTTGCCGAGCACAGTATGTAATTGTCCAAGGAAACGAAATTTAGATTCCATGCAAGACAATTGCCTGCTTGTACTGAGCGAGCAGGTGTCATGGATTGCTAATTGGTCAGAAGCGAACGCCTTTGGATCCCAAGATCTTGAATCTGAAGATCATTGTTTGAGTCAACCCCCAGGCAGGTCAACCAAAAGATGGATTAGGATCATATTGTTTAGGTTAGCCAAAAATTCTAATTGGGTCCCCTGAAAATTTTGAGCGATAGTGATAAAAGGAGTGGAAAATCAAAGACGTTGTATAAAAAGTAGTATAACTAACCATGAACATAGATTGGTCGCTTCATTGATTCCTAATATAGAAAAAGATTATTTACATTAGGCCATTTTGTAACAGAAACAGCAGATGCGGCAGTTACGTTTCGAATATCAATGATGCTAGGAAATTTGCAACATAATCAGAGTGAAGCAGCATAATATGGAAGCACGGGACGTATTTTGACGGGGCTATTGCTCAGAAAGTTGGAGCTACCCATTCTTACTGGTTACTCAGTTATTCTGAGAAAACAATACTTGAAACTTTACTTTTAATTCAGTTTACTATGGTTGTCGGGATACAAAGAACTGCAAGTTTCGGTCTTTTTCATTAGAGGTACTTAATGTTCCCATTTTTTGTATAATTATGTATATATAAGATAAAAAAACGTCATTTCAATACAAATTCTCTGCGGTGACATTTTATATATTCTTGACTCACGTTCCTTTGCTTGTGCCTTGGGGTTTGGACATGAGTTCCTTGACGATCATCAATCTCCAACACAGTAAGGGTAAAGAAGTTGACTTGCTTTCACCATCTTGCATTTGAGTTAAGATTATTGATGATTATTGCAACTATCAGCGACAGTGCACCAGCATTTGTCTATGATGCACTCATTTTAAGTAGCGAGAACCATATATGTACTGTGAATATCTTTACTTTATCTGTTATAGTTTTGTCTGTGTTAGTTTACAAACTTTTCTCGCTTAATACTGTAGTTCTTCCTGACACCATATCTGGTAAAGGAATGCTTGTTTCCACAATATCTTGAATTAGCACGGCCGGAGATTATTTTCTGTAAATATTCCTTTCTTATTTTGAAGTTAACTACGTAGTTGCGTGTCGCTGCAGTTGTGGACGGAGAAAGTTACCTTCTTATATGTTTAAGGGTTGAATACAACACGATACTTAATTATCCTCACTAGCTGTGTAATCTTTATATCTTTTCACATAATAAAATCAGACAGTCAAGTAGAACCATAAATTCACTTTGACAAAGATGCTTTTGTTAGCTACTATATTTTCAATCAACAAAAACTGTTGTCGTAAATTACAGGAAACCGACCATGTATGAGCTTAAATTAATGTAGTTCAGCACTTAGCTATGGCCACGACAACTCGTACGATAAAACGCTTAGCAACAGAAACATTTCTGATTTGGAATCAGTCCTGTGTACTTGTGTGGATAGGAAACTGTTCTATACGTCCTTTGCAAAAGCTGCATATGGAAATTTTGATAGCTTTATCTTACCGTTTTCTTGTTGTTTAATTTTGTGGTCTCCTATCAAGAATATATTACAACTACTGAAAAAGACGGTTGGTCGGAATCTCCTTGATAATGTTGAGCGTGACCGCAAGTCGCCGAAGTGTCAGCAGTCTTAAAACTTAACGCAATTCATGGCACTGATGCAAGTAAAGACTGGATCTAAAATGTTAGAACAGCCAAACGAGTTCGCAAGTTAGTCCCTATGGGCAGCAAATGTAGTCATATCATACTAGAGATTTGCAAAGTCTTTACGAGGCTAAAGCAAGTCGTAAACTTTACCTATTTGTCAAGAAATCAGTTTGATAGCGCTAGGGGATTAATATTAATATCTCAATATCTCCATCATGGTCCCAAATATAAGGCACCCTTAAGGCTCATAAAAGTATACCGAGCGATCCTGATAATTTAGTATAGAATATATTCAAAGTACATTACAGAGAGTATTTAAAAGTATATATATTTTGTTGGACACAAACATAGGAGACTTGTTTAGAAGATCAAACATGGTATGATAGAGTATCGTGCGTGCAATGATATATCTGACTTTTGAAAAATTAATATTTAAGATTACAGCAGCACTTACGTTACAAAAAGACGTTAAGGTAAGAGCTTTTTTGCTATCTTGCACCAAGCCACCTTTATCTATCAATCTTTCAAGTGAAAAAGGCATTTGTGATAGATAGTTTTAATTATCAGACTTGAACCGTTAAATGGACGTTGTCGAGTATCGCGGTGTTCCGTTACTTACAGATTTGATAAACCTCACATCATTGTCCTTGCTGGAATTTTAGTTTTTCTTATAACAACGTTTGGGTTTATGTAAATAATAGGATAAAAAGAGTTGAGAGCCCGAGCTTTGATATAACGACTGATTGTGAAAACTCTTAATTCTCCTTGTGTACCAGCAACGAGGTGTTATAAGATTTCATATATAACACCTCTATCCAATTGGAAATAAGAATACCTCTCCCCCCCCTCCGCCCCCTCTATTCGGAGGCGTGCAGCAAGGCACACTGTCAGGCTTCTGGATAAGAAATACATGATCAAATGTAACAATTTATTGTGAACAATCTTTTTGTGGTACAAAACTTGAAAATCGCCTTGAAAATTTTGGACATTGCGCTAAAATCATACTTAAAAGCTTTTTTCGTCTGACACTCTCCAGAGTATGAAACGTTTCAATGCGAGTTTATTGTGACTAGAATAACACATTACTATGATAGACCACCTTTCAGACATCCAATATATATCGCTATGCTTAGAGTGTTGTAAGTTTTTACTGTGCCATCAAGCACAGGATTACAGTTTCATGCACCAACCCTGTCATTTTCTCAGTCAACATTTGAAACCGTTTAGAGGCAGCCATGTCTATAAAAAAGCCAGGATGTACACAGTATATTATCTTCACATGTCAATACCGCTTTGCAATTCGATAACTTATCATTCAGACCAGACACTGCACTGGCTGTGAGCAAGAGCAAGGTTAGTATCTATATATAATAATAGAATACAAGTTTCATGCAGCTGAAATCCTGTTTTGATTTCAATAGAGATTCCTTCACGAATTTACAGTACAAAGTAAACTAACCTTCTCTCAAAGAGCTAATCCAGATAACGTCCACTTAAGGAGAACATTATCCAGCATTCTTTCCTTATCTGCGTTTACCATCAGTCTTAACTACAGCCTAATGTTACATGAACAAACCGTCCTATTGAGCTGTACTAGCACTTAAAGGTACATATTTGTTTTACTTGTTAAACACTGGCTTTTACTAACAGTCTGTTCAAGTTATGTCTTTGCTTCATCAAACCACATACAAATCTCTTTTGCTTCAGGCTCATACATTTCTGCTTTGAAAAGTCTGGTCTTTGCGAGTGGTTTTATATCCATCATCTACTCTCTTGTACCAAAATTATTCTTTTGTAACGTATACAATGCTGCCGAATAGCAAAACCACCCGTGAATGTTATGTTTTTAAGACACAGAGTAGGCCATCGAATGACAGATACAAATTATTCCGCTCACTTAAAAACAGACAGCTTCATCTGTATTGAATAACATTATAAGTTCACATGACTTAAATTGTTACTTTTATTGGCCGGTTGACACAAAACATCTTTGGAGTAACCAATAGCGTTTCATAGTGTTTAAGCTTTGCATGATTTATAGCTAGTAGTAACTTTGCGCAGTGCTCTTCACGCCCAGGTCCACAACAACAACGAAGGGGGTCTGGGTTTATACAACCTGTAACAAAAACAGTTCATTTGCGTACCCTAGTGCTTCAAGTGGAAGATATGAGAAGGCACAGCATTAACACACAGGTACGTTTACAAGATTTAACACTCTTATTAGGTGCTTGGCATACTAGTACTTCAATACCTTCCTCAATTGTACGAAAAAATTACAACTTCTTCTTTTTAAACTTCCATCTCAGAGTAGATCGTGACATGCGAAGTCCGATTGTGGAAGAATGGAGGCGCTCAGACTGAAAGTCTAGAGAGCTAGAAATTTGATTCCATAACTTCCATCTTAAAGTAAAATTTGTGTACACAAGATAGGACGAAGCTTTCTTTATTTGCCGATCAATGATCAATTTTCATGATAAAGATAAACAGTTTTTATACAAGTTAACTGAGATATTCGTCTTCTGAAACATGCGAAGATGTAAAGGGATGAGAGTACCTTGCTAGTATCAATTACCGGGGTTTTTTTAATTTGAATGATCAACTTCAGAATAGGTATGGCTGCTCTTTTATTCTTTAATAATGCTTCCTTATTCTCTTTGCATAGTTCGTGAAATCTTTATACAACTTCTTGTTATTAAATTTGTCTGCCGTATCTCCTTCGCGAACTCAACCTTGTTATCCTTTGTCCATGCTTAATTGATCACGATGTTCCCCACGTGTATCTGGTATGTTCAATGTCTTGTTCCACATAATAAGAAACATCCTATAGGTGTACGTAAAAAATATTCTTGCATACTCCCGAGAACTGTTATCACTCTAGGACAGGAAATAAAGTTATCAGCTCCACAAGGCAAGCTTTGGGGAATATCTTACAGGAAGCATCAGTAAAAATTTAAAAAGGCCAACTCTACAACTGTCGAAATAGTTCTATCATGAAAAGGTTAGTCTTACATTGACTGCTTTTAAATTGGTCCGTTCAATCAATTTCTTTGACATGAACTTTCGAGGATTTTTTTATTTTGCTGTAAGTATTGATAATGATGATCGCTCTGGTAACTGTTGGTTGTGATGGTGTGATTTCACCTCTGCTAATGGTTCGATTATTGTTAGCCATCTTTATGTTTAATTTTAATGACTCCAACACACTACAGGTATTAAAGAGCGTCCAGGCAGAGAGCAATGAACCTTCATCCCTTACATCAGCAGGATAGAGCTTCATAAATAAATATATATAAAGTGTCGTATAAATATTGGTAGGAGGTGACCTTTGAAACAGACAAACCAGAAGATAGCTTCTACCATATCTTCCCAACTCAAAGTCCTTGGAAAGAAATTGAGATCGCGAGAAGACAACAGTCATAGTTTACTTGATTATGTACTTTGATTTTATCAATTGTAGGAAATGGGCTGATACCTGAGGTATAAAGCTTTAATTTGCCTATGTAGACAAAGCAAATCGGCAGAAAATGAAAAAGATAAGGCATCGCACACGCTAGCCGCAAACATCATGGCAATTTGTTTTGCAAATTCCAGTCAAGCGCCTAAGGGAGATTATCAAAGGCTCCCATTATGTGACATTGATAGTTTGCAACAAAAGTTCCATTTTGTTAGTTTGCGAGGACAGCTAGAACGATCGTTTTCTATTGATTTAACATAAGTTAAGGAAACATTCAATCTTAAGTCACAACTTTTATCTCACATTTGTATCAAAATTCCAAGTGCAAGCTCTCACGTTATTTTTACATCAGATTCAAAATAAAAAACTATGACCATCCGACAGTCAAATATGCTTTTACATTGGCATATGATTAGACAGAAAAAACTCCACATAATCCAAAGATTTAGTATCGGTTGTGTATGTAATATAAGCACAAGGTTACATAGTCAATAGGAAAGACCGTCCAGCGGCGTCTAGAATGTGGCTACATGTGGTGACGCCTAAAAGGAATAATATTCATTACATTGACTGTTTGAGCAAAGGAAATATTTTGGTGGAGAGGAAATTATTTCTGACGCTGGTGAACGCAAATTCTTCCCAATCATCTTACTCTTGTTTCAATAAGGTATTTCTCGGTTCTCAGTCAAAATTGACCAAGCAATAGCATTTTTGGAATATAATAGAAATGTTTGCGAAAACGATGAGAAATTTGGGATCGGGAGAAGCGTATCTGCAAGGAGAAATGTGTCGGCAAAAGAGCTAAGACTACTGTAAACATGAGTGCATGAGATCACACAGCAATCTCGCCATTTTTACCTGACCAGTAAAGAGTGTTTAGAATATCATTTTCCTCTTTGAGACTCTTAGATGTATACAAAACGAAAATGATTGAATTACATGTCCATGGAATAGTATCTATCTACTTCAATCCGATTGTGAATTTCATGCTATGAAGACAAGGCTCAGGGTTTAGTACCCTGCGTGTCCAAAATCGCTTCTTAGCAATTACATTCCTTGAAACTGTTAATGGCATTCACTAGGATATGGTGTGCAATCCCCTTGAAATAAATAGTAAAGGAAGTTTGCTTTTAAAATGACAAGCTAGTTCTCTGTGGTCTGGTTATTGAAGTTAAAACATAAATAAACTCTAACTTGTGGATATTACTTGTATCAAAGGTCAAGAATTTTATGGAAGCGTTCATTACGAAACTAGAATGTAGAAAAGGGTAATATGATGAGCACGCTTGCATAAAGGATCCTAGCCTTGAGACAGCATGTTTTCAAATTAAAGATCGTTTGTTACAAGATAAAGCTTACTTGTCTTACTTAAAGCTATGTGTATACCATTGGTCGATTCAAAAGTTAACTATATCAAGTCATGTCTAGCGCAATAGTTCCCTGCAAATGAGATAGTTAAGTAGCCGATGGAGTAATGGGAATCCACGGAGGCAGTCTATATTGCGAGTTTCAGTACTGAATTTACGTATTGATACGTTTGACATATTCAAATACAGTTTCTTTGATATACACGTCTGATTCTGTTTAATTGATTCACTTAGCAATATCAATGGTATGTATGTTGATTTTTCGTAGCTAGCAAATAGAGACATCTCCCTTGAAAACTGACTTCCACACATTCTTTAAAAGCGGCGAAAAGGACAACGCTAATATATCCTGGTAAGAGTATACTTTGATATTTGATCGAATAGTTGTAGTATTTCTTACTTATATAATATTTCTTACGACACCTCTTTTGCCCTTTTCATACACTGGGCTTCGTTGTCAATAATAAAGATCATGTTCTGTTTGTTTTATGTGGGCACATAATGTCCATTTCGCAGGAAATCAACTGCTTCCGTGATAATTTTTCTCTCATCTCAGGAATTTCCTTCATTGTTTCGTTGTTAAAATGCTACAGTTATTATCAGATCAAACTTAGTCACTGAATTTACGTCAAGCAATCCAATGTTAGTAAAGACATGTTTAAACCATCCATTGCTGTCCGTATGAGTTGACAATAATTGGCACGTTTTGTTACTTTAGTTTACATGGACAGACCTAAAAAGGACAGAAATCACTTGGCCATTAGCCAAAATGTATTGGAAATGTAACTTTTGGAAAACCTTGCATGTACTGTCCCATCCTGTTTGAAAATTAGCGCTTCTCACCCTATCGATAGCTTATACTATGATACCATTAGACGCCCCGAGATAAATGATTTTGTACAAGTACTTCCTTTTGAGTACTAACTGAACTTCAATAAATGTGAAGATGCAGTGAAATTCAGAGTAGTAGAAGGAAATTTGGAAATAACATAACAAAAGATGCTGTGTAAGATTAGTGGAAAGACCTACGGTTTGGTAGCAACAAAGGACCACAAACTCAAGCTTATGTTTGAGGAGACTACTTTTGTGAATACATATATATTCAAGAGATGCGTCTTAGCAACAAGATATTTTTTAATGCATGACATAACCAGAATCAAAGCTTTTAACAAACACAATGCCACTTCGCGTGCAAAGTTATGAATAGAGTGTGCTATTTGCTTCTTGATAATGTTTGATGATTTTCAAACTATCTCCTAACAAAACCCCTGAACATTGATCTAGCATTTAGTCAACATCAGGATAATAACACACGACTACAAATAGTAAAATGGCGGTTTTCATATTAGAAATTTACACAGTAGGATCTACGTCTTCAAAACCATCTGGTCAATTACTTTCATCTTTTCATTCAATTTCCTTCCTGCTTCATTTCATACGATAGTTTAAAGGATTTTAGAAATCTTTATCTGTCCCAACGGCATCTCGTAATGAAATTATACTGTGGCTAGTTGGTGATTTTCACAGCTTCTATTTCAAATACGTTTTCAATGTAATACATTTTTGTCTGGACTCAACTGGATGTCTAACAGCGGTTTTACCAATACTAAAAAAAGCCGAGACTGTTTTACTATTTGTTAAGTCTAGCCCATTTATCTAAGTAGGGAAATAAAACTTGATAAAACCTTTTTCTTTAACAAAGCACAACATTTCCTGTCGAAGACGGGTGTCAAACCATAATAGGATTACCCCTGGTTGTCTGTGAAAGAAAAGAAATTCGTGATTAGTATTTTAAGCAGCGAGCTTTTAATTGTGCCTTTTGTTTTCAACTAGAATAGATCTTGTTTATTGACAGTTATCGAATTAAGCAGCAGACTGTTATTTATGTGGATGATTAGAACGGAGGAAAAACTTTGCAAGACCAAGTGCAGGAAAGCAAAAATTCCCAAGTTTTCGCAGACACTTCTTTTAATATGTGTACTGTCCTGGCTTTATTTAATTTTACCAGTTTTTAATATTTGTAATTTGATGCACGATCTCTATTTTCCGTAAGCTCGGACAAAAATTACTGATCCCAAGATGATTGAGGAATTACTTGCATATTCAGAATCAAGGCACTTAAAAATTATCATTGCTGTTTACGGATCTAATCTCTTGCCATACGATTTCACGTAAGAAGATCTCACTTTCACTCACAATTCGGCCTCAAATTTTCAAATTTTACAAGCAGGGTATTGTTTTGCTTGATCTTAGTATTACATTTATTATCTAGTTCTTCTTATAGTCTTGTCTGTGTCCAAATATTAATCAAGATCACGACAATAGTGAAAAGTGAGATCAGCGGTATAAGTTCCGCACTACATTTTCATCATTTGACTACCATTACACTCTGAGGGGTATAACCTCCTCCTCCCCCCCCCCCACAATGATGGTCGATTAGACTTGAATGATAACTATTTGGAGTGGATTGCTTCGATTTCTTCAGCTGTTTTCTCGTGTTTTATTTGTAAAAACCCTGTAAACGAAGAAACAGATTCAAAGACTTAAGTTTGATATCACAGGCTGATATCGTGTTATCGAATACGGATTGTTCTATTTAACTTTCTCCCAGTTTTTTGCTCCATGTTATCTATCAGGATAACCCGATAGATATTAAATTGTCATGACATTTGGTAGTTGGGGTGGTTCAATAGTTATATCATTTCTGTTTCCACCGGAAGTGGTCATGAAGAAGACTCTTTAACAAATTCATTCCTCTACCCCAAAGAAAGATGAAAACTCCTTTAATCTTTACTCTTTTGATCTCGTTTGAATGAATGTTTATACTTGTTGAGTGCTAAACTGAAAATGCTCACATCGACTCTAAGGATATTCGTTTTGTTGGTTCAAACTATACCTCTGATTCCCCAAAAATTGTTACATTGTTCCGGATGCGTCTCTGCCTTCTGTTTTCCATTGTCATCATCTTTAATCAATAAGCAGCCGATAATTCCATCTCCTATTGCTTCTACTCCTCTTCTACTCCTTCTTCTACTCTTTTGCGCTCCTCCGGTCGCAGATTTTATGGAGACATTGATTACATTTCATGAGGGCTCATATTTCATCGGACATCTAGATATTCTTTTCCCTGTTCAATTTCTTTCCCTCGCACTCGTTTTTCATGTTTTTGACCATGTTACAACCGGTAGTTTTTCTAACACTGGGGAAACAAATTGTTTTCTACTCGTAATCAAGCCTTGTTTATGAGGTATCAACTTCTCTGTTTCCCTACGTAAAATTTCAATGCAGATTGTTATGTACGAGATTAGAAGAGTCTTCTCTTTTTTCCGAATCTATAATCGACCTATAGCATGTTGATCTGAGAGGGGATGTTAAGCATGACCGAACCACTTTAGTGATATGCCTGGGAGCAAAATAGAAACACTCAGATTAAAGTGATATGTAGCCAAGTAGATGTCAGACAAGCAAGGTGACTTTTTTGTCTGCGTCTTAAAAATGTTCGAGCAATCTTTGTCAGCAAGGATAAATCTGACGACTCATTTGTCACTGGTTGGTGATAACTCAAATTCTATTGCTTGCTTTAGTGGAAGAAACTCCAACGATTAGATATTTTTCGTTTTGTCCATATATATAGCTGATTCAATGTTTCTTCATTCCTATAATTATTTACGTTTTCTTTGAATGCTTGCTACGTCGGTTAAAGTTACAAAACTATTTATCGTTTTGAGCATTTCTGGATTTGCTGACATTTATTGAAGAAGCTTCAATGATCGATAGATATATCTTCTATTCTGAGTTGACGACGACATGTTAATGCGAATAATGTTTTAAAAGACAGAAAATAGCACAAAATAAGAATGAATTAAATGTAAGTTTTCTTACTATCAAGTGACGTTAGACGAGTTTGTTAACTTATCAGATTCCTGCTCATGACTTGTTGCTGAAGGAACTTGTCAGCAATAAATCGATGTTATCTCGTAATGATGTGTTGAGTATGTACTAAACCTGTGAGCTTAATAAGGAGTCTTTGTGAAACTAAAAGCATGACAGGACAAAATGCCAAACTACATGGTTTGGTTGGAAGCATTTTTAAGGAGCGTGGAGCAATCAAAATGTTAAAGTTCTAATGAAGTGAAAGCATACAGAGTACGTGTTAGCGAGAGCAAGGTGGGCTGGTGGTCAAAGCTAGTGTTAAATTTCAAGCTTTTACTTTTAATTGATCTAAATTTTTCCAATAATATTTATGCTCGGGAGAGTGAAAACAATAGCAACTAGGGAGAACATTTGGCGTTTTAGCTGGCTAACTATGCGTAGATTCAAATCTTTGATGTAAATCTTTAGACAGAAAGTTATTCCATCCTTTCAAATCTTTGTCAACAAACTTGATCCTTACTTAGTTTCCATTATTAGTGTTTTATCTAGCCCTCTTAAGTTATTCTCACACATTAAGTAATAATCGAGGATTTTTTGAAAACGTCAGCTGTGGATAAAAGTTTGAGAAGAAGACATACTCTTTTGCCTATGGCTTTATCATCAACATAATTTATTTCATAGATCAAAATTATTTTCACGAACAGTCGATTAATATAGGTAAAACAAAAACATCATGTAGATATTGTGTCTTTAGCCTTTCCTAAGTTTTACGGTCATTAACAGACAGGATGCACACTGACGCATGTGGCAATAACTCCGAATTTCTCCAAAAAATTCCGGATAAATATTGAACTAGTGTTTGAAATTTAAGCGCTGAAATTCCTTAGCTCAAAAACGTAATGGACTCATCTCGGGACAAATTATTGCTCGAAAGATGATTTTTTCCACTTTTTCGGCTGTTGAGAGAAAATAAGCCAGTATTGTGTAGTTGTGCAAATTACAAGGAAGTATCATTTGATATTGACTGAAAATAGCATCGTTGCTTTAGTTTTTGTAATAATTGCTGTTGATGATATTAATGACGATGGTCATGACGATACTGTTTTTGTGTATGAATTATGCTGTTATGCTGATGACAGTAACCGTAATAACGAGAGGAACAGATATCAATAGACTGAGAAGAATGGATGTGATATAAAGAGAAAGATTAGAGCATCAATTGTGATAAAGATGATGGTTGAACTAATATTTTGACATAAGACGAACATAAAAAGGTATTTATTGTGAAAGAAGACTCCAGCTATCCAGTCCCTGGTATGCTAGATCACACAGAGGTGGAAAGATAACACTTTTTGTTAACGCAAGAAAACTGACCCCGTGGGGCAAGTGTAAAAAAACTAATTAATTGTGCTGCCAGATAGTTTTTTAAGCAAATGAACTTACTAGTTTAAACTTTACTCTAAATGAAAAATCTTTGAAATCTTTTCATTCGCTTTGCTGAATTTGATATGTAAGTGCGTTTCGTGTCTAATTCATCAATCGCCATTCTGTACATGTCGCTACTTTACACTGTTCAAGAGTGTAGACAGATTCTCTCCATAAGATAAAGGACCAACGAGACCGTGTCGGTGAACAGGAAAGATGTCTGTCTTATACAAATTGAATAGTATGAAATTAGTTGATTTCATATTGTTGTGTTCTATCTGTTGTGGATTGTATGTTAAAATAGCAATGTACGTTTAAGGAATTTCTTCAAAACAGAGTGATGAGGATGTGTAAGAAAATAAATAAACTTACTTAGCTTCTAAGTGAATCAAACTCAGTCATTGGTTCATGTTCTTCATTTCTTATTCGTTACATTAAAATTTGTTAATTGCCTTCATCAAAGGTTAATTAGACGTTCTCTGTATTTAAATTTGTAGGTTTAGCAGTGTAGAGAGTGCTGATAAATTCTTTCGAGGTGTCATACAGACTTAAACAAGGCCATTTTCAGTGAAGAAAATGTGCTTATATCGTTGCGCTGTTCACTTGGTGTTGGTTTCTCATGGATATGAGTTCCACAATAACAACTGTTATACTATAATGGATAAGTGTCCACTTAATTCGGTTTAGATAATATTTTAAGGTCTTTACACTAACACTGAATCGCTTCAAACTAAAGGAAATATTTATCAATCATCACATAAAGCTAGTGAAGTATTAGAACTGTGGTTAGCACAACCCTCTTCCCAAAACTAGTTGTCTATTCAATTCTGGTTCGTGGTAGGTCGAAATGCAATACGTTAAACAAGTATCGTGATACCGGCCATGAATACCTCTCTTTCAACAGGAAATGAGCATTCTCTCAAACGGATGAATTACATTATCGTCTAAACATTGCCTCGCTCTCAATGTAAAGGAAAGGTGGTCTAGACGTCTGAAGCATTGCATGCGGTTACTACCATCAGAGTGTAGACGAGACTGATGAAACAGGTCACTAGAGGTTTTGGAGTCGCTTGCAATACGACGCCGCTGTCTTCTATTGATTTATCAACAGAGGTCAAAAGAATTCCTTATCTTATCGCATCTTGTTGAATTGCTGTAGCGACCAACATTCTTTAGATACCCGACTACACACTGAAAGTGTGTTCCTTAATGTAGATCCTTGCTACTTGACAGCAAGTCGTGTTGACGCGGTAATTTTCTTAAATTAGAGAGAAAAACCACGAGCCAACGAATAGAACGAAAGGTAGGAAAATTTGACAATAAGAAATTTCATTAATCGCGCTTCCGATAGTGTCTGTCTCGATGCAGACATATCCAATCAGCTATATGACTACTAATATTACTTCTTTCTCATTCCGAACATCTTCATATAGTCATACACTATACAGTATAAGTTTCAAATCTAAATCAAATATTGTACAGTGTCACCAACTAACGTATTTTCGGAACTTGGTTATCTTAATCGCTTGAGAAACTATAGCACAGTGGAAAGACTTTTCAGAAACCAAGAACGAATCCCACTCGATAAAATTCAAACTGCTAAACAGAAACTAGACCTGCCTATTTTAACCTATCATACTTTGCAGTATTTGTATGGTTACTTTGTATTAACGGTGGTTGCCACACAAAGTTTAAACATAGGTAGGCCTCTTTAAAATTGGACTAATAACTGTTTTAGAGTTGTTGGAATATTAGTCTTTTGAGATGACATCTGTGTTTATCTTTGTGATTTTCAGGAACTTTATTTGTTTCGGCTCAAATCCCCTAAAGTTATAAACTGTGCACAAACTATGTCTATTGCCTCCAAGGGCATGATTTGTGGTATTTGAGAACTTTTTGGCACCACATCATCAGACGCCATGGAAATTCAAGACCATTTTCCTTTGAAAGGTTATTTATACCAAACTATCTTCATTTCTCGTTATTCTAAACACGTTAGAAAAAAAACCATGACAAATCTAGAAATATTTCAATCAGAAGAGTTTAAACCCACGTTCTAACGGTTTTAATTCTTGTTACAAATTTTGTAGAAACTGAAAATGTAAAATTAAAATAATATGCATAAGAGGATTTAAAGAAAACGAGATAATAGTACTTAAAGAAGAGTTTCCCATATTGCAGACTGAAAAAAATTTAATGCATTGTTATTACATACCTATAGAGGATAAAAAGGAGCTGCGAGTTTGTCATATCAAACCACGTAGCCATTAAACAGAATACTTTAAGGGCCTCCCAACGTTGAACAAGCAAAGAGAACTTCAAAGAGAACATTTTTCTGCAAATATTGTTCTTATTTCTTAACTTATTTATTGCATATTTTCAGAGTTTTTGCTTTCTTGTTATCTGATGCATTTTTACTATTTCTTTTTGCAACACAACGATTCAAATTCAATCCTTCCTCGCCACAACAATTTGCTTTGGCAATTAGAGGTGGTTTACTTTCTTTGCCAAGACGGAATTGACGCAAACTAGCCTGTTTTATTAAAACAACAATTGTTTTGCCTGGCGCAAAAAGATTTTTATCTAAATGTCCGTACAACAAACACGCAAATAAAACAGTTTACCGGTAAAGGAAAATCTGTTCCCCCTATTTCGCATACAAGCATACAACAGTATTTCATCTTCATACTTTATTTGCCTGTAGAACTGTAATTGTGAGACTTTTCCTCGCCAAAAGAAGCCAACAAAGGTGATTCGCAAAGTCGAGATACCAAAATTGGAAAAATTGATTTTGTGGACCCTTAGAGAAGAAAGTTAGTCGAAAGGGAAGAAATGAATGAGTGTTTGTGAAATGACAAGAATTGTAATCCTCTGACATCTGACCATGGCAAGGCAGAATTTCTGAAGACCTGGAAGAGGGCTTCTAATAGATAACTCATAAGGTCACGTAAAGTATATTTATCAAATATCAGCACCAATAGATTTTCTATCAGTAGAAACCAACGAACTTGCCAAAGAACTTCAAGAGATAATCCACAGCAACCCACCTTGCCACGGCAACAATTCGTCAGTAGTTACTGGGAGAGAATAAACGACGGTGGAAAAATTGTCGGTGTTATGTTTTGACACGGTCACCCATGACGTGTTACGTTATGAATTAAAGGCCGTGGGAATTACAGGCAGTGGATAATGCTTTATTTCCCGGGACGTTCACAGTACACAAAATTTATGGAAGTAGGTCACAAACAGTCCTAGTTAAGCTTGGGGTGCCATAAGGGTCTAAATTGGTTCCATGCTTTCTTATTCATGGAAATGTAGAATTTGCAGACTTTGTTGTTACTAATGAGTTGTACATGTTTGCTTATGATATAAACGTGCATTGTGTAGAGTCGGGTGACGAAGGGCAGGGTTGATAAAGTTTGTCCCTCCTGCAGCTTGTCAAGGCCTTGTAATTAATTGGAAACAAATTTGAGATGGACAAATATAACAGCTTATCCAAAAACGTTTGGAGCCATAAAGCTGATAGGTTATCTTTCAACAAAAATCAAAAGGGACAATGCGCAGAGGAGAGTGTGACACATATCATCTGGTCTTTTGGGCTAAACTACAATTTCTTATTTGCCAGGAGAGTTGCCTTAATGACGTAAGGGCACCTAAGCAAGCTCATTGATGTCTCCGAGTTAAAGAAGGCCATTTATTGAGACGCTTTGAAATCCATGTTTAGCCGGACTGATTTTTCGGGTTATAATTGAGAAGGCTTCAAGGATCATAGCTTTGAGAAGGGGCTGACACTCTAAGAATGAAAGTGATTGGTTTAACATTAAAGCAGTTAAAGGTAACTTTATAAGCAAAAGAGAAGAACCGATCAGAGAATTCTTAGCTCTTCATCTTTAAACAGTTCGAACTATGCTGCCAATTTTTCTAATGACAATCAGAGAGGGTTCAGCGGCGATTGAGCCAAGTTAAGAATACGTGGTGGTTGGATCTCTCTTAGCAGTTGGCTTTTAACAGGAATGATATTTAGACTTTTTATGGCTTGTCAAGCCAGGTGTTGTCCACACTTCTTTGGTTAAAGACAGCATCATCCGTCTGAAAATTCACGAGGACATAATTAGATGCCAGGTTGAGCATTTCCAAGATCCGTTCTACAACTTTCTGCTGTGGATAGTGTTTTATAGAGAGATTTTCATCCTGAGCAGGACGTTAAACCGTCTGTTGAAGAGGTTATTGGGTGTATCAAGCAAATCAGTGTTGTCAAAGCACCTGACCCTGATGGAATTCAAGTCAAAGAAGATGATGGGATTGCACTTGTCTAACATCACTGAGCAATTATCTTGTGTGTATGATTATGTATTAGCAGGGATGGCATTCAAATAATCATTTTAAGAATTTCACTCATCATCAGGTCAGATGATCACTACTAGGTAAAGAGCTTACAAAGTAAAGAATACAAATAGTAACATGATAAAAACGATTAGGAAAGGTAACTTTTCGTTATAGTTTCTTATCATCTGTAAATGAAGCTCATTGCATAGCATTCATATGAGACTATTTAATCTCATTAGTATATTATCGTTTCTAAGCACTTTGCTTGGTAGCTATCTTAGTGTTTCATAGGAGGTGTACAGAACAAAAACATACTCTTAGGAAGCATAGAATATTCGTATCTTAACTTCAGCTGGTAAGCTACTGTTGTTTCTTCATCTCTTGACTTCTGCAACTAATAAATCGTGTTTTCTTATTGCACTTGCTTGAATGCCTGTTCATATTATACATGTCAGTGCTGCTCCACTGATCTTTTCTGGATGCTATGAATTTATTTGAATAATATTAGACATGCAGCATTGTAGATGTTTATGTTTCTCCTAATTATAGTGTCTCCTAATAATTTCTCTGCATAGTGAGTTTTGCTTCTGCTTACCTGCAATTTTCGTCCGATTTAGGCTCCTGTACACATCATGTGATTTCAATTTAATTTTTAATTCATTAACAATTTTCCTCATAATTTGAAAATCCTAGACTTTCTTGACTCAGTGGAAGCAACTGATGAGTCGTAAACGTTTTCTAAGCTACATTTTGAGAGATCCTCCTCCCATCGTCAGGCTACTGGAAATGAGGTTGTGAAACTATTTACACCTCAATATGCCAGCCTCAGTGGAGACCTCAGCGGTAACGTGGGTTGACATGCCCCCGGAGGTGGCGCCAGAACATTTTGTGTTTTTTTATTCCATTTTCTAGAGCTGTTAACATATCTTGCAGTCTTGCAGTCTGTGGCTGCCAGCACTAGAAAATGGAATAAACAAATACAAAATGTTCTGGCGCCACCTCCAAGGACGCCTCGACACACGTCCACACTGAGGTCCGCGCATTGATGTAAAAGTAGTTCAGTAACCTTATTTCTAGTAGCGTGAAGATGGGAGAAGGTTCTCTCGAAATGTAGCTTAGAAAAAGCTTACGACTTATGACATGATAAAGTTTCAAGATCCTAGAATGTTCTTGTTTAGGGATTATCTAGCAACTACTAATGTTTCATGTTTACAGATTCCACATTGTAACAAATTTCCCTGACATCATTTCTATTTTACACTCACTTCTTGTCAAACAAGAGAGAAACATTTGACATCTTAAATTCATTCATTTTTGCACTTAATATGACATGCTAGCAAATTTTGCTTTATTTTTCAATGCTCAGGAGTAAGCGACCCCTAAGCAGATTTTGGTCATCAGAACGTTACATTTATCTAAACAACTGGAATCTCTCTATGTGGCTTCGAATATACGAAGTGAGAGAACTCATGCAAAGACAAAATTTGGATGTTTCATTCATTCGAAAATGACAGGAGATAAAGTTAATGAACTCTAATCAAAAATTAATGTGGTAACTTGTGTCAGACGACAATAATCCTTGATGACAGCTTTCTAAAAATGTTGGTGCACAACCGGAAGCATGTTTGCACTGTATTACTTGTCATTCTCAACCACAATATCGAATATCTCAGCCATGTTAGGAGATATTTTGTTAAATGATGTGTGTAGTAGTTACTAATTTACTCCATCATCCAGAATCGCTTATGAAATTTTGGCAAAACAAAATTTGCAATTTTTTTCCTATAGATAAAATGTCTCAAGTAAATTTGTCCTGATTATCAAAGTAAAGGAGCCAGGTTTCTAACAGACACTGATTAAATGCTTGAAAACAAGATATATTTGTAAGAAGACTTAATAATGTTAAGCAAATGATTATTTTCAGTCCATGTTGCATGAAATCCTGCAGTGCAGTCAACAGCTATACGACTCTAATCAGATTTTAAACTGCCTAGCAAAAGACGTTTTATGTACTTGTTAGAAACTACAGCTTAGGCGTAAGGTCTTATACATTTACATGACATATAAAGGCAGTTTGTTTATAGATCTCTTTACTGCTGATGAGGTCAATATATCCTGGGACTAGGTCGTAATTACATTAAGCAACGAAATAAAAGTATTCGCGGTTGGAAGCCACCATAGTTTGACAGCAAAAGTTGATGACTGAGCTTTAGAATATCTTTATCTTGCTCAATCTCGGTGCACTTTGCTGTCCGAGAGAAGATACAAGGAACGGAGAATGCCTTGGTCACAGCCTAACTAACAGAGGTGATTATTTTCTGTCAGATGTCTAACAACCATGGAATTTTCCTGGTTGCATGTTTGCCATCTGCCAACCTAGCAGCTGTTAGTGGTAGGACAAACTGAGCTCTTTTAGTGCGAATTGTGCAAACCACTTTATTTGCTGTTCTTTGGTGTGGTGTAGATGTGTTTGGGGACAGCAAATTCATTACATTGATATAACTGATAGAAAATGTATAATTGACCCCTTTCGTGGATTACTTTTGTACATTCTGTAGTCATGCAGACTACACTTGACAGTCCTATGAGAACTGTACGTAGTGTCTAGTTTAATATTTTTGAGAACTGACGATTATGCACTTTTCAGATGGTATAAAGTACTGGAAACACTTTAACACGCTACAACTTTTAATCGCCTTAAAAAGTGGCTGTACACGTGTTTGAAAAATTGTCCACCGAGCAAGGCTTATCCAAAGTACAATGGATGCCGCTGAAGGAAATGAAGTATAAAAAAGGTCGCTATTAAAATGTAAACATATTACAGTTTTCAAGGAAGGCAGAAAGTCATTCTGAAGGGGATAAAATGTTGTATAGAATGATTGGAGACAAATCCTGTTTAAACTGGCAAAAGTAGTATCAAATTGTTTAGTGCTAAACTTTATTTCCAGTGTTTTCCTACAAGGATTGATGCAAAGTGAGCAGTAAAATTGCTTCTTGATGTAATGGTTAGCTAAAGTCCTGTACTGTGTATATTCTTTCTCAATAAAATACGGAACTTTAGCTTTTTCTTTGGGAGATATTTGAAGAATTGGAGTTATTGAAGTGGTTGATTTCGATATGAAAATTAAAATCGCGGACTAGCCCATTTTCCTCTCCTACCGTTAATAAATTTTTTGCACTTCTCGTAAGTGAATCCATTCCTTTATCTACATTTATCACGCTTGCTCTACAAAGCAGTTCATTGTATACTGATTGCAACTTTTTAATTAACTGTTCCATACCACTTAGCGTAAAAGATATTTGCGCATGTCTCTCGATATACCCTAATGAGAGCAGATTAGATTTCTCGTCATTATTTCAATTTCATACTTATGAATTTGCCTTTCTTTCTTTCAGATCAGTTTCAGTGAAAACCATTCAAAGTGCAACAATGATAGCTATGACAATAGTCTCGATTTGTTTACTTCTGCTGGTCATAAGTACTTTCATGGGAAAAAAACTAAAGCTTCCACCCTCGCCTCCAAGGCTTCCACTCTTAGGAAATTTGCATTTAATGAAAGGGGCGCCATTTCGATTGTTTTCTAAACTGAGTGAGACATACGGACCAATCTTTACGTTATGGCTTGGTCCCAGGCCCGTCATTGTCATCAATGAAGAAACAGTGGCACGACAAGCTCTTACGTTGCGGGCTAAACAGATCTCTGGTCGACCTCACAGGTATACTGGCAGCTTATACTCACGAAACTTTAAAGGTATTGTACTGTCGGACGATGATGATGGTTTAAAATACCGCAGAAGGCTAGCACACCAAACCTTAAGGTCATTCGGTGAAAACGGTGACAAACTGGAAAAGCTTATTAGGACTGAGTGCAAAGATCTTGTAAGGCGCTTGAAGACGAAGAGTAAAGTGGGAGAAGCTATTGATATACGTGACGAAATATCCGTGGCTGTACTTAATGTTATTTGTGCTCTGGTCTTTGGTTCAAGGTATGAAGTGGATGACCCAGAATTTAAACAAATTCTTGAGGCAAACGAATGGTTTATAGAAGGGATTCAATCATCCCCACTTATTGATGGGTTCCCTTTACTACGCTTCCTCCCTTTCAGACAAGTCAGGCTTATAAAAGATTTTGTAAAAGTGCGGGACAGAGTGTTAGAGCAAAAACTACGGGACCACGAGGAGACATTTGACGAAACTAATATAAGGGACTTTACAGATGCATTGATTTATGCGAGTCGACAAGAGGAGTTAGAAAGTAGTGGCAAGGAACAATTGCTGACTCATGATCATAAGGTGATAGTTATGGGTGACCTTTTCCTTGCAGGAGGGGAGACTACAGCCACTTCACTAAATTGGGCCATTCTATATATGGTTCATTGGAAAGACATACAAAGACACATACAATCTGAAATAGACAGTGTGTACGAAGCCGATGAAGACCCCAAGCTAGCAGATAAAAGCAAATTGTCTTATTTGGAGGCAACAGCTTATGACATCATGCGTCTGAGTTCAGTTGCTCCACTGGGAGTACCACATAAGGCAACTGAAGACACATCTGTTGCTGGATATGACATACCGAAAGGAACAGTAATCCTTTTCAATTATTATGCAATGCATCATAACGACAAAGTATGGAAAAATCCATACCATCTTGTTCCTGAAAGACACATATCAGAAGATGGAAAGTTTATCCATCCTACGAAAGGATTTTTACCATTTTCGATGGGAAGAAGAGCTTGCCTCGGAGAAACATTAGCAAAAATGGAGTTCTTTTTGTTTTTTACGTATCTAATGAAAGAGTTTGAATTTGAGAAAGATCCCAAACTGAAGACAGATTTAACCTTGGAGGGAAAAATCGGAGCAACGTGGGCTCCACAACCATATAAAGTACTGATAAAACCAAGGTCATCTAATACTACAGGTCGTACAAAATGATGAAATTTACGCATTAAAGTTAAAGTATGTTTGAGGTAACTATTCAGATCCACTCAAAGACGGTTGCCGCGTATAAGTTATGCGTTTCTATTCACAGTTACGTATTCTGGGACGATTGTACAGAGGGGATTTGGTAATTAATCAAGACTGCCAAACAATAAAATATCTCGAACAAACAGAAGCAACAAGAGAGGACCCAGAAATATCATGCAGCGAAGTATGACAAGTGTTTTGTATTAGGTTCATTCGAGCCGGCTTTGTTACACTCTCTGTTCTGAGTGCGGAGGAAAACATTTGCTCGCCGTAAATTGTATTATCGTGACAGGAGACATGCTCGGCTGGGATAATGTCTACTTACCAGAGAGCTTAAAAGTCTTTTAGGTAGCTTTCATGTCCAGGGCCTCCGGAATGGAAGTGAAAAACTGTCACCTAGAAAGGTAGTACTTTCGCGAAGACAAGTACCAAGATTTGAACTCCCAGGCTGCCGTATAAGAAGCAAGTATCACATCACATTGACACTTGCTATTGTTTCGACTTCAAAATATGCCCTTTTGAGATACTACATGTTCTCGATGTATTTAAAGGATTAATATTCCGGTGCAGACCTCGGTTTAAGTATATTTAATAAAATAGCGTGAAGCATACTTCAAAACTCTAATATTTTTTGTGTGTACAGTATCATTGGAGAATATACATTGATATATTGGTTGTATATAGGTTGTTAAAACGTGTTTCCTAATACTTGGAAAAAGCCATATATATGTCTAGTGTCTCTTTAACTTCAAACGATTCACGAGAAATGTTTGCATGTGCTAATGCATATCTGAGAATTTAGAATTGCACTAGAGGACCATCATTAGAAGGCACGCACCTTTTACATGAAGTGGAGAGTGCGATCGTATAACAAAAAACTATAGGTGGACAAAAAGCAGCACGGACTAGCCAGAGCGTGCCCATGCTTAGACAGCCTACGTTATACGCCATGACAAGGGTGCTTTGATAGAAGCCTTTGTTTCTCTTCCTTGGACGACAGTCGAGTTCTGTCTCGGAATTGCAAGTTTACGTCTGCTACATGAATTAATAGTCAACGCATCAAAAAGGTGCTTACGACTGTACTATCATTTAGTCGTTCCTTGACGTCCCTCCTTATGGCGAATACGGTTAATATGAACCTTTAAAATAATACGAGTTAGGAGGAAATTTGGATGAATAAAAGAAGATCACTATACTGTCCAGTCCGAAATAAAAATGTGGAAAATAAATAATTGGGGCCACACATTTTGAAAAATGTTGAAGGGGGGACTTAAAGCAACGGAGACTAACGGAATAATAGGCGGAGTGATCACTGTTTCCCGTGTTTGCTCAACAAGCATTTACCACTGAAATATTGGACATTTCTTTGATATACCAAAACATTAAATTGTTCTTGCAAAGCCGATCCGTCCATCTTATTCCATTTCCTGGTCAACATCAAAGAAGCACGCCTTTTGAGTATGATATCGACAGTTAGGATTAAGAAATGGAAGCGTCCTGAATTTGTGATGAGAAAATCATACAGACTAGACATCAGTACATACCATGCATTTTTGTCGCATTAAAATGTTCCGGTCAGTATCTAACAGCAGCAGCAGCTATTCGTACCACTTTTCTGGCATGTCAGCCAATAGTAGATTATTTTATCTGTTCCCAAAAATCAGCATTAACTGAATACTTATTCATACCATGATCGTGCACTCTTGTTGTTGGGTATCTGTCTCTTGGCGGATATTCCTACATGCGTTTTGTGCCTGTAAAGTATCTATTTAGTTATGTTTTCAACATTTCCAGATTACTGTAAACTTGGCGGACGTGGAACTGAAGAGAAGTAAATCTACAATATGGCGACTTGAGTTTTGGAACGAGGAATCCCGACTGTATATCTGAGGTTAACAGTTCGATAACAAAGGTCAAGAATTTAGTTGAAAAAATCTTAATGAACATCACTCTGTCTAATGGCCATGTTTATGACGTCACTGCCCCGAGTGTTTAACAGTATAGTTGAAGTTGTAATGGTTCTCACATATAGCTCCAAGGTCAACTGGCCGTTATTTTGAGGTGGCCGCTAGTCAGAAGTTTATGAAATTTCACTACATCTCGCGCTAATCTCATTTTACGCGCTTATAAGACACTTGCGTGCCAGTTTTGCAGATAATATCTTGTGTGACACAATTTCCAGTAAAATAGTCGTTCTTTGACTGGTAGCAGTAAATTTACAAATGAATAAGACTAAAGTAAGCAAATATGTAAAGAAGTGTAAGTACAGAAATCAAGAAATGTCATATTCGCTTTTTTAAGCGATAAAGTGACAAATTCATAGGCCTATACTATTTCAATTTCCGTTTTTTTTCTGCCGACTTCTTGCATATGCCTCATCAATAGCTTTTTCCTTTTCTTTTCATGCGTATCTAGCTTATGCCGAGGGAATCTCCCTTAAATTCGTAAATACAGGGCTCTTCCATCCCAATCCTTGCTCTTCTTGACTGACATTCCAGTTATTTTGCTTGAAAATCACAACGCATTTGGAGGAACTGAAACTGGACAACTCAAGTCAGTCATATATTGCCCTACGTAATGGGGCCCCTTAGTTCCGGGCACCCGCGCTGTTGTTACTGCTGCATCTAGTGGGTTTGAAAGATAAGAATTTTCTTCCACACTTTTCACGTGATCAAACAAAGGTTGAAGTATGTTGTCTACACATTGCCACTTGTTCAAAACTAAAGGCATTTTGAGCAGGATTTTGATTGGCCATTTCTTTGGTATTCAGCATTGGTTAGATAGAAGGGTATCGGGTTGTGCTTTGTAGTGTAGGCAAATCACAGAAAAAAATTCGTCGTTCATAGGACGCGTTGAGCAAGACTAGCAATGCAATTGTTTGATAAAGAAATATGCTCTTTATGCCCTACGTTATGCCCTACAGCATAACAGCCACATCAACAGCATATCTTACATCCTTCCAGAAATATGGCTTCCAGCACTAGACAAAGAAACACAACAAGCACAAAACAGGAATGGTGCCACTCCTCAAAGCATTTCATCCCTGTCACCACGGAGGTCCTCACTGAGGAAATATAATGCACCTGTACTAAGTCACTTCTAGCAGCCTGATGATGGGAGAAGTGTCTCTCAAAACGTAGGTCAGCTTACGGCTCATGACGTGATAAAGCTCCTACATCAAATGGCTTCCTCTGAGTCCATAAAAAAAAGAATTTTCAAGACATGCTCTTTTAAGTTATTACCCATATGGGTGACACCTCGTTCCCTATTAATGCGAAAACACAATAACACTATAGAAGATATTGTGTTTGCCAATGTTTGCTTTCACTTCTTAATACTCTGCATTGTATGGGTTGGGCAAATATTAAAAGTGAAAGATAGGTAAATGCCACCCTTTGGTCATGAGTGGGGCACTTAGTACTACTGAAAGTAAAAGATCTTTTTTATGCAGAACATAAACTTGCGATACGGAGTTTGTTTCTTTTGTTTGGCATCACTTTGATTGTGTAGATTTCAGTCAAAAGCATACTTAGACCTCACGAAAATTATATTTTTGGCAAAGTGGCTAAAGATTCTGGCTTAAGGAAGGCCTTGAAGATACAATTGGTGGAAGCAAGCATGGTGCAATGGTATGTTTTCTATGTCTAAGGCGTCTTTCTGGGTCAAGACGTCCCAAGTATGTAAAACAAAAATTGGTTTTCATCAAGAAACATTATAAAATTTGGAATCCATTGACCGTATTAAACTTGTCAGGGTAGGATAGGCACAAATAATAAACAAAGACAAAGCGTTAAACAAGCACGATACTTCATCACACGTTATATCGAATACCAAGGAGGTGTTAATGCAGCAGAACAGGACAAGCTACAATTTCTTAGCAATGTCCTGGAACAAGAGTGAGTACACAAGACAGTTCCGACTTAATGCTTTCCGCCTGCTCAAAATCATTTATCATATTTACATAACGAAGTTAATTTTCAATGATTAAACTTCATAAGTTATCTATTTACAACAAAAGTAACATAGATCTCAAAACATGATAGAAAAACACAAGAAACTTAGCTCGCTTCTGTGTGAAAGCTCTCCAGTAAGAAAACAGAATCTCTGATTTCATGAAACAATGAAGAATATTAACAGTATAATCTAAAATTATTAATACAAAAAGGTTAATAGAGACTTGAAATCTACAATAAATTAACGACCACTGACAACCATAGATATACAAGCCACAAATTGCATAACATAAAATTCATAGACAACTATAGTTAGTGTGATATAAACAACTTGGCTTTACGATAAATCCGAAAATGAATCCAAGGTTATTGCTGCACTTCAGTGCCCAGTGTCTGTAAAATACAATTCTTATATAAGCAAATACAATACATCCACTACCGTCAGACAATCAAACTGTCGATACACAACCTTACTTAGTACAAATGGCCGCTGAATAGAATCGTCAACAGACATCCTCGGGAGCAAAAACCACCAGAAATCCTTTAATGTGAAAATTGTTACTCTGTGTTCGTTAAAGGCAATCATTCTCGCCTCAATTGGTCTGCAAAATAATAGTTAACCTATTTTCAAATTTGACGTTGTTGAACACGAAAGTTAACGAACTTAGTAAAATGCAAGTATTGCGTCAACTTTATGCTACCGAACGTAAGTACGATTATGCCCGTTTGAGATACAGGTAAACACCATGATACGACAACGATTATACCAGTTCCGAGTAGAAGATGGGGTGCCATAAAAGTGATGATGCCATTTCCAAATAAAAAAGACAATGCGACGATACGGTAAGTACGTCAGTTACAGACAGAAGTGGCATCCTGATATGAACGATTATGTCACTTACCAAGTAGAGGGAGACAGTGCGGCAAGACACACATGACACCAAATCCATACAGAAGTAGGCACGATGATAAGAGCGCGATAATGCCATTTTTGGATGTGAATAACAAGTACAGTAGCGATTGATAACCCACGAGGAAAACGTATGCTACTAATAAATATGCTGGCTGATAATCTCCAACGAAAGACACATCACTTTAACCATTAAACTATTTCTCCTTTAGTTTCCTTCGTTATCAGTAAGTTCCCCTTTGGGAAATTCAACATGTATCGCCTTGTTAGCTATTCGTTAATATTTTTCACACCTTTTCAGTTGTTTCTATCCTTTTGTGATGCATTGTGCTAAAATCCTACATATACGTCTTCTCTAAGATGTCAATAGTTTTTTACTGAAGCGTCAGAAAAATAGTTTAATGGTTAAAGTCATGTCTCTTTCTTTGAAGATTATCAGCCTGGTTATAATACTTATAAGCAGAATACTAAGTAAGTTAACATGACAGGGTCACTTCTATTCAAAGGTGATGAGAATCAAACAGATTTTTAAAGAGAAATTGACTGGACAGAATACATACTAATTCAATACTAATACTGTCGTCATCATTTTGAGAAAAACAAACTTTCCTTAAATACACTTCCTCAAAGGCAATGCCAAAGACTGAACCAATGCCCCCTATATTTACTACTTTGAAAGAAAAATCAAGGACAGCCAACCTATACAATTTTTTCATGTGACAAACCTGTAATTTTGTCCACATACAATGTCTAGCAAGGTTTCATGTTATAGAAATCAATACACAGGAGAAAACTACTTTACATAATGATTTCTTGTTGGAAATAATAAATTCAAATCTTTGTTGGGATCCCTAGTCTCAGTTCCCATGTAACACACTTTTTTGCAGGGCATTTGACTTCCAAATACAGAATGTTGCAGTAAAGCACATACTAATGCGTTTGTGGAACCTCTCCAAATCGAGGTTAACTTTTGATTAGTCAAGTGAAGAAATGACCCTTTGATTTACTCTACCTGCAATAACATTAAATGAAACAAATATATCCTCCGATGGAGAGCCCAACTCTAAATATCTAGTAAGATACAAGATTTCTTTATTTGGGACTCTTATCCAGTTTGACACTAAAAGGCATTGGCAGCCAGGAGGATTGGTGACAAAAACCATTGTTCTAAAAAACAAATAAGGACATGACAAATTGCCTTTTTGAATACCACCCAGGACATAATTAATGTAACCATCATGAAAATCTTACTTGATGCCTAATTCTACATGCATAACAGTCCTTGTCTATCCACTTCACGAGTTGCAGTCCAGTTAGCCAAAAAGTGACTTCACAAAAGGTTAGAGTATTCACGTGTAGGATTTGTTACTCCCTCAAAGGGGGTCTTGATGTCTGCACTAATTCACGTGGCAGGGATTGTAGTGGTCGAAAGGTTTGCTCCCTGTCCTCACTTACTGGATTTTCACAACAATGCACCACAATACCTGGTGTCCTCTCAGTTTCTGCATGAAGTTCTTGGGGCTCATGTGGAACCAGAGAAGCAACTGCAGCCAAGAGGTCATACTGTATTACTGGTATAGCCTCCTCAACTGGCTCCCATCCAACAGGTGGTGAAGCTGGAGGAGAGATAAGAAATTGTTTTTGAGGCTTTGGGGGTTCCAGTGTGGATGGTGTGTCTTTCATAACTTGCTGTAAGGAGAAGAATAATATGGAATTTGAAAATAATGTGAACCAAAACATTTAATAACAGTTATGTAATTCAAATGCAAGAATTAGGAAGATAATGTAAAAGCTACTTTTGAGCAGGTTATGACGTTTGTAAAATATTCTACAAAACTACTCAATGTTGCTTTCATCATAGCTAATAAAATAATCCTACAAAAAAACTTGTTTCCCACATGGATCATTCACAAAACTATCAAGAAGTACCTTAATAGCACTCTTATTAAGACCCCTACTGGCTCCCAGACCTCTCTTACAAGTCAACAGGCCAAGTCCACACCTCA